>APFE030188409.1:0-19878 GCA_000404065.3 Pinus taeda | reverse complement strand
TTAGCAATGGAGTGGTAAGAATCAAAACCATTGATGAATATCAAACTCCTCTTATTGTGAATGGTCACAAATTAAAGACCTATCATAAGCCACTCTCAAAGGAGGAATTTGTCAAAATATTTCAATATAATTCTGCAATAAGGTTGGTGAAGAAGAATCCTTCTTCTCCACCAGCCTAGTCTTTGTTCTTTTCATTGTTTAAAAAAAAAAAAAAATTGTATAAGCCTGAAAACCAATCCCTGATTGGCAGTCTTATACAGAAAATACAGGGCGAAAATCAGAAACTTCTGACGCCCTATATTTTCCAAAAAAATCTCTCCCATTTCATTCATAGTTTCATGTCACTTCACTTCATTTCACTCCACTTCACTTCATTTCATTTCACTTCATTTCATTCCATTTTATCATCACATTCCACCAATAAAAGCCCTTTCATGACCAGTTTTCATTCACTCAGTCATTATTCATTTCCATCCATCTCCATTCAGTCATATGTTCATTGTGTCCGTTTCTGCAGCTGAATCCTGTTTCCGCAGCTAAAAACTGATTCCACAGCTAACACTCTATTATTCAGCACTGACAGTTAGACATTAGCCAAATAATGATGAGAACCAAATGCAGGTATGACAAAGGAAAATATTTTGAAGATATAAAGCACCTAAAAGCACCAACAAGAAGCAGCCAATCAAAGGTCAGTGGACGGAAGTGGTAAGATTCTAAGGTATGAGCAAAATTCATTTCGAATAGAATTTTAAAGCACATTATATATAGTTAAGAAACCATCGGCTCCATTATGTGCAATGATTTGCATTGATAGCTTTCATAACCGCTCCATGGCCTTTGCATAATTCCACCACGAACTTTGCATTAATTTTTAACGGCCTCATGATCCGCCTCCGAATTTAACTCATGTTTAACTGTACGTTGGCATTCCACCTATTGAACCGGGTCATTATGAGAACGTAATCTATTTGATCACGGATCTTTCCTCCTGCACAAATCCGCAGTCATTTTGAGAGCATGCTAACATCTATTCCGCAACCTTCTAATTCAAAGTTTTGTTAGGCTCACTCCATTCCCATACTATCCCATTGAAGTTGTGTTTGTTATTTCTGGCCTGTTCACATAAGCCTCCACTCCGTGAACTCATTCTCGCTACCTATTCTCTGTTCTTTCATTTACAACTACTGGTTTTTCTCCACAGTCCTTCTCCATCTCTCGTTAACACAACCATTTCACCTCCATCAATCCATTACTCACAGTCCATCACTCACAGATGTATTTTTAAGACAGGAGGAAGGAATGGGCCTTCTGGTAAGAACAGAGTCGGACGGGCCTAAATTCATGGAGGGTTATCCACAATTGAAAAGCATGTTAAGGAAGGCACGATGGCTACAGTTCATCCAGAAATTTATAGGTCACAATAAAGAAGTTTCGAAGACATTTGCATGGTCTTTTAATGGTGTGGAAGTTGAGGTTGGAGATCTTAAATTCTCAGTCACAGAGGCATCTATCACAGCAGCAACGGAACTCCCACAGGAGGGGGAACGGTGGTTCAAAAACAAAGACTTTGATGAGAGGGCCTGGAGGATTATTTTGCGTAACCCAGGTATGGATATAACCGTCTTCAAACGTGGAATCTCTATTTCTGCTCTAGAGGGAAAATGGACTAGTTTATTATTGATAATCCAAAAGTTTATTACATGTGAAGGATTGTTTGGGTCCATGTACATGTACCACATCTGGCTGTTAATGAATTTTATAGAAAATCAAACCATCAATTTGCCTTGTTTTCTGTTGAATAGCTTGAAAAAGATGTCCATAACTGTACAAAATAATCTGGATGACGTAGAGCCCCACGTTTACCATCACGGCCTTGTCAAAATTTTGACTGAAAAATAGTTGAAGGAAAGAAAGGATACTTGGGAACAGTTTTTGATTAGAAATTTCTTTCAGGACCCACCTGAAACATCTGAAAGTAGTTCATCAAAGAAAAGTAGGAGAAGGAAAACAAGTATGAACATTCAAGACACTCCTACTAACATAGCTAAAGACACTAGTAAGGAAGAGAAGCTATCTAAAAGTAGGAAGGAAAGAACTGAGGGTAGGAAGAAAGGGAGACTAAAAGAGAAAATAAATATTGAGGCTGCCTATCAAACCCCAGAACCTTCCTTAGAAGAGGATCAAATACTTTATGAAAAACTAATCTACCTCAAGGCACAATCAGAAAGAAAAGCAGAGTGTGGAGAAAGGAGACACCAGCTCACAGAATCTAAGGAGGAGCTCCAGACTTAAAGGAAATTTGAAGAAATTAAAAACTAAAGGGGCCCACTTCATTGAATTAGGAGGGGAAACACCAGAACAGCCTCTAGCAATCTCTCCTGGCCATAGCCCACAACATACTCCTATTTCTCAACCAAATTTTGAGATCAGTCCTTCTCAGCTAGATTTTGTGGTTAGCCCAAGAAAGGCTACACTTGAGATAGATCCGACCCAGCAAGAAATGTATGATTTTATTGATTCGTTGGAGAAGACTGCCACAGATCAAGGCATTTCATCTACCCAACCTAATACAACCCAGGAAGCTCTAATCTAATCACTAAAACAAGAAGTTTTTGAATTGGAAGTCCTGAATAGACACATCAAAAGAGAAAATGAAACATTGAAAGAACAAAGTAGGTTGGATAAAATCATTCCCAACAACACCATGTTGCATCTTGGGCTATGGTAGATGAAAAATAGGAAATTGAAGAAAAAGAATAGGAGGTTGAGCAGAGCTCTTATCAACCTCAAAATCAGGTGCCTAATGAGAAAGCCTAGGATGGAAGTGGTACCAAGAAAGAAGAAAATAAGGTTGGATGTGTTAGAAGAGGTCTTAGAACACATAAACTGAAGGGAGGATGGTTACAGTTTTGGTTGCATGAGGACATGAAACACCTTCACAGTGGGGGTATGTTGAGCTCTGAAACTACATCTCTTCTACACGCTTTCCTAGAACCTTTTCACTCACTAGTGCCTCATAAGCTATCAAATTTCATTACATATTGATTCTAAAAGAGCATTTAAGTGGTTTTATAACTATATTTTTTTGTTTGCTATTTGACTTATATTTTTCTCATCAACTGCGAAATGTAGCCACTTTCCACAGCTGACTCAACTTTCCGCAGCTGTTTTTATTGATCTCTAGGTTACAGGTGTCAGCAAGCAAAACGAGGCACGTGGGCAGTTCAGGAATGATCTGGACATGGATCAGGTCCTATTGGTTCAGCTAAATTCATAGAGGAAAGCCTTGGTCAAACGATGGTCAAACAAGGAATTCTGTGGCAAACAGGTCTCTGTTTTCAACATGTGAAGGGTCCGAGACCGTTCCTAGATCCATGGATTCATTTTGCCAGCTGTAGACTGCCTCCACGACGCAAATCCAACAGCCACCTTTTGGTAGATTGAATGATCATGGCAACCATCACGCTAAGCTCATGAATACTGTCTTTTTACGTGTCCTCTGCTGAAGGTGTTTCATAGGAAAACAATTATGTAATTTCCTTTATAAATAACGCATTTGAAAATGCGTGTAGCTAGTTTTTTTTATGTAATCTTGTTGTTATTTCATGTACTGTGCTGTGACATTGGTCTTGTTGTTGTAACGAGAGGATCCTTCCTCTGTTTTGCAATATAACAAGACTTTGTTTTATATGACTGTGTGAGCGTTATTTCAGACTGACAGCGTGTTAACCAAGGCCATGCAGAGGGCCCCTGCTAGCTAAGATTGTGTTTCTTTATTTCTGTAAAGTATTTATGCGTTGTTGTCTTATTCCCATTGTATATATTTCATAGTTTGTTCACCTGTGAATATTTCATATTTTAGTTATGATGTTAATGCTTCATTCCTGTACATGATTTTCCAAGCATTGTATGTTTTTTCTAACACTGATCAATGTGTTTCAGGATAGGCTAGGCCCGGGCGTTTTCATACGATTTTTGCAATAAATAGTGACATGAGATTGGCCTCTCTGCTGACTTTGTTTTTCTTAGCTTTTCAATTTCAGTTATGCTTTGATTTCAGTCTTATTCAATTATTGTTGTTAGTTAGTTTAGATATCAGATTCTTCATTTCATTTAACATTATCTCCAGAGCCATGGCTTAACCCCGAAAAGCTACTTGGCGAGCTATCGGATTATGAGTTAGTTGATTTGATTTTACTTTTATTTTTGCAATTAGATATCAAGTTCTTCATGTTATTGACGTTATCTCCGGAGCCATGGCTTAATGCCGAAAAGCTACTTGGTGAGCTATCGGACTATAAGTGAAGTGATTTGATTTTACTTTTATTTTTGCAATTAGATATCAGGTTCTTCACATTATTGACGTTATCTCTAGAGCCATGGCTTAACCCCGAAAAGTTAGCTATCAGACTATAAGTGAAGTGACTTGATTTTATTTCCATTTGCAAGTAGTAATTTAGATATCAATTCCTCATGTTATTGACATTATCTCCAAAGCCATGGCTTAACCCCAAAAAGCTACTTGGCAAGCTATCAGACTATAAGTGAAGTGAATTGGTTTTACTTTTATTAGTTTGCAGTTTTTGATTTGTTTGAGTGCAATAGCTTAACTTTTATTTCTGTATTTAGATGAGCAGCAAAGATAGTGACTTCATGATCAGTAGTTCATCATTTGTTTGATTTGAATAGCAGCACATTACCATTCTTGTTTAAGTACTAATTTCATCACTAGTATGTTTTGAGATCCTCTGAAATGTTAAGCTCTGGAAATCATCATAAAGGACATAATTGCCTTAAAATCTATATCCATACTTGCCTTCTAAAGTATTCTTAAAACTCGGGAATAGGATTTCCATTCACATTAGGAGATAAATGAAGATAAAAGCCCCAAAACAAAATAAAAATTGAAAATAATAAAAGGTAAGAAAGAGGTTGTCTTGCACATATAGTGCGCCACACTTCATCAGTTTACAACTCCTGGATTGATAATTAATGTAGCAATTTAGGACATACTAAATTGACTAAACACATATATTTAGGAAAATGTGTTGTATGAGTTGTTAAAGTTGTTCCGCGTATGTAGGTCGCCTCACTAGATATCAAACAAAACCTTTCTCATAAACTTGTTATAACGACCATCACACTCGCACAGACTGCGTTGTTGGGTGTTATACGTGCTATCTCCTCTTGTGTGTTGCGAATGCCACATCCATGTGGGTTGCTCCTACAGAATCTATGCATGTCCTATTGTGTTGTGTGTCTCTCATAGAGTTGGGACTTCTTCCCTTTCGACTGGAGACTCGCCTCCACGCTCTCCCTCTATGGTGAAAGAACCTTAACACAAGTAACACTAGCACTCACCAAGCACACAAACCTCAAAGACAAAGCAAACCACTCTCATGTGCTAACAAGTAAGAGCTAAGGAAAACATTTAAGATAATGGCAACTAGGCCATCATACCCTATGGGACTCCTATAATAAACGGTGTGAGCTCTAGTTGGTACTTCATACTAGGGAGATCCCCTGAATGCTGATAGGTCCACCACTATCAACATTTATGGCGCTAGAAGGAGGGTTGATAGTTGTTTATGGTTAAATGTCCTCTCAACCCCACTCATCAATCATCTAGTCAAGGTAGTAACTCTCACTCCCTCTCACCTATGTGCGACTCTGAAGTTGGTTACTCCTCACTTCCCAGGCCTGAACAATAAATTTCATATCAGTACCTCCACTCCATCCATCCCATCACCCGTCAGTTTGCGAAAGCAGTGAGACTAATCCCAGGAATACAATATCTTGCATACGCATCAAGAAAGTCAAAAACCACTCCCACAAGGGTTGTTGTATCATCAGTGGAATAAGTAGTTCTTGCCACACGTGAAGGTCTAGTAAAAGCTATTGAGAATGGAGAGGAACCTCTAGTCTTTCAACAGGGAGAACGAGACACCCTCGTGATCTTGGGCTCAGATTCTAGTATAGGAGATAGAGGGGAAGGCAGTAGAGGAGGTGGAGGTGGAGACGAACCAACAGAATCAGAGCTAGAACCGCTAGATTTTGAAGAAGAGGAGGAGTATGAAGAAGAAGAAGACACAACTAACCAAAATCTGGAATGGATGACTCAGGGACCATTGGCTCTTCCAGGTTCTTTGCACAAGATACCAAAGCGTTTAGAGAGAATGCTCACGAAGTATGACCCTGACAGAGCAGTGAAGGAAAAAGATCACTTGGATAATTTCTACCTATAGCTGCAGACACTCGAGGTATAGTATGATGACATTGCATGTAGAATGTTCCCATGTACCTTGGATGGTTATGCAACAATATGGTATCACAACCTTCCCATCAACTCCATCCGTAGCTGGGGCATGTTCAAATGCATGTTTATGGAAAAGTTTGTTGATGACAAGACCCCAACCATGTTACTCAAAGAATTGGGAAGCCTGAAGATGGAGGGGAAAGAAAAATTAAAATATTTCAATAAGATTTTTTTGTGCATATTGAATAAGTTTGAAGCAGACACGAAACCTCATGACTCCATCATTGTCGATTACTACACATCCACACTGCCAACCAGCATTGTGCATTTTGTCAAACGAGCTATGAAACCAACACTACTAGAAAAATGTGAAGAGGCTATCACAATTGAAAAGGACCTGTGTGTGATTGGAGTCATCAGGGATAATGAACCAACGAAGGACTCCAGAGATGCAAGAAGGAAGACCCAGGCTGCGACGAGCAAGGGTAAGGACAAGGAAACAAGTGATTGAAACCCTTACTCGTCTGGTCAAAAACTTGACAACAAAAGTGTATGAGCTCAAACAACAAACAGTTGACACATCTATGAACAGACAACCACCCAGAAAAAGACAAGGAAGCATGTCATTAGGCAACAATCACTTCCCGACTAAAACTGCGCAGAGCTTCAGTACAGTCTTGCACCTCGAATAATCTGCGAACAATGAATTGTGTTCATTTCATGAAGATGACCACCCAAAAGGGTCTTGTTCGGATTGGAAACGAGTTGCAAGCTCAGTACTGGATCACATGCCAAACATGATGAGTAGTGTGTAGGGAAAACCAGGAGACACAGATGGGAACGAATATGTTGCGCCTGATGAGGCATAAAGCACTGGGCATGTGGTGAACATGTATCAATGATCGCAAGCATTGCAAAAGACAAACACCTAGAAGCATCCCCAAAAGCAAAATGGTCATTACAATATTAGAAGCCAAGGGGATCCCCCTATACTTGGGGAAATGCAAAAAAGAATCGAACTACTAAGGAAGATTGATCCATCAGCCGTCCAAAAGTAGAAAATAAAAAGAAAACCCAGGAAGACAGTGACAATGATCTAAAAATGAGATCTTAAATCAATATAAAGGTATTACAGACTCATGTGCAGGAATGCCTATATTACTTACTGCAATGGATGAAAAGATTGTGAATAATATAGAAAATGAGTAGTTATAAAACATAATAAGCACACACATCAACACAACAATAATCCAGGAGTTCACTAGACTTCCTGGCTACGTTTCCTAGTCCAACTTTCAGTGCCGACCTCTATATTATGTCTTCAAGAGTAGATTATTACAAGTGTGAGCCCAAAACGACTCTCAACAAAATAGTGACAAAACAAGAGGGATTTAATTGAAATCCTCAAGTATACAAGAGTACATAGACTCTCCCTCTTACTCTCTGTCTTCTGCTTCCTCTCTGTCTCAGCAACTATTTTCCAACAGCTCTGTCCTATGTCCTGCCATGTGATGGCTTTTAAGCCTATCAACATTGTCTGTTCACTTTCCCCTTTCGGGCTCTTTGTCTCCCAGTCGTTGTCCCTTCATCTCCTTCTAGAGTGTTTAATAATCATTGCTAAACACCCTAAGGTATGGTGGCCACCTGTTTCTAATGGAAAGGACCACTGGCATGGGTGAAATCCCAAAAAGGCGTTTCTCTATTTACACAGAGAAATACATAGAAAACACTGAAAAATCTAACAAAACACTTTCTATCGGACTTCAAATAATTTTGAATCCGCCCTATAATCCTATCGGGTCCGCCTCTTATTGCTGTCGCAAACCCCTTTGTATTTCACACCATTGATCTGCCTGCTCTCTGATCCAACGGTTGACATCTATTTCGGGTGGCTTATGTGTATGGAGATTACCTGCCCAAAAAGGCGGTTTTCTCTCTCCTGTGCCATGCCACGTGTCGGCCAGCGTATGGGATCGGGCGGAGCCATCCAATACCACTTACAACCTGAGGCCTGCCCGAAATCCCGCTTATTACAAAACTCAAATAATATAAAGTTGTGTCTAAAATTCCTTTCTAGTCCAGCTTTATCGCTTGGGGTCACTTCCTTTGTATTTCGGTTTTTATTCAAAAATGTGCTAATACATAGAAAATCCCGACAAACCCCTTTATATTGGAACTCAAAACTTATAGAGCCGTGTTTATAAAACCCGTCGGGTCCAGCAATCGCAAGTCGCATATTGTATCAACCCCACTCCTTTGTGTCGTTGCAATGCGATATATCGCAATCGCATATCGCATGGTCTTCAGGCCTTTGGTAAGTCCTCCCTTACAAGTTAATCTAGGTCATTGATCTACGCACATGATCAACGGTCCTCATTAAATCACGCTGATCGCTATTGTGATTTCTAGAGGGCTACCTCTAATGTTCTCCAATGACTTCTCCCAATTGCGATATCCCAATTTGATCTGGACCGTTGATCAGTCAGATCTAACAGCTCCTATGCAGCGTTACTCCTGCCTTCACTTAGCTCTATTTTTTTCCATTCTTTCACTATTTCCCTTCCGATAGTATTTCCGATAGTTAAGATATATGAAGACTTAGAGGTTTTAGGATCCATTTTGGATCACGCCTTCCCACTAAAAATCTTTTGGACCACCAAAAGTTGGTTTTTAGGCATCGATCAAGTGAGGATATAGCTCCCTCACTTTTTTAACTTCTATCCACTGTGCTTTGCTTGGATTTGAACCTTTGAGCCCTATTCTTAGGTACTCAACATCCCCTCCACGCATAGTTCTCACCTTCCTATCCTGAACTGTATCTTCCTGTAACTCATTGAGATATTCAAGCAACAGATCCTCAATAGAAGGCAACTAACTTTGCTCTTCAGGATCTTCAATCAATGAAGGTTCATACAATCTCAAGTTTTATGCATTAACGACTGAATAGATCTACATATAAGCTAGCAAATCAAGGCGAAAAGCATTATCACCAATTTTATCAAGTATCTTGAAAGGTCCATACCTTATTGGTTTTAGCTTCTTACCTTCACCTTGCATCCTGTCTTTGTTGATATACAGCCATACTTGATCACCAACTTGGAAACTATGCTCAACCCGATGCTTGTCATGTCTTTCCTTTTACTTGGCTTGACTTCTTTCCATTTGTTCCTGTACTGCCTGGTGAATTTCATGGATTTGTTCAATGAACTTGGTTTCTTTGTCCACATCACTGTGTCCATCAACTGCTATGTCTTTACCAAAGACAAAATCCAAGGGAGACTTTAGTATAAAACCAAAACAAGTCTCAAAAGGAGATCTCTGAGTAGAAGAGTGCTTGGAAGGGTTTTAAGCATGTTGCACATAACACAAATGTTCATCCCAAAGCTTGGGATGCTTGCTGCAATAGCCTCTGAGCAACTGGATCACTGTCCTATTGACCACTTTTGTATGCCATCTGTTTTTGGTTCTTCTTCAACCTGGTGTCCATCAACTCCCATAGATTTGACCAAAACTTCCCAACAAATCGAGAATCTTGATCAGATAATAGAAGTGGGTAAACCAAAATGAACCCATACATTCTGAAAGAACAACTTTGTTGTTTGTTCAGCTGTAAGCTGCTTGTTACAAGGTATCAAAATACACATTTTACTGAACCTATCCACAACAACATACAAATAATCATGACCTTTTCTAGATTCTAGCAATCCCCCAACAAAGTCCATGGAAACACTTTCCCAAGGATGAGAAGGAATTGGAAGTGGAGTGTACAAGCCTAATTTTCTATTACTTGTTTTGCTTGTAGCACACATAGTACACCCTTTTATATATCTAGAAACTGTCTCATGCATTCTGGGCGAATAACAGAACCTCTACAATTGTGAAAATGTCTTACTTACACCAAAATGACCTGATATTGGAGAAGTATGTGCTTCTCGAATTATGTTAACTCTTTCATTTTGTGGAATGCATAACTTTCTCAAATGATATAAGAGTTGGTCCTTTACATAATAATCGAATTCTTGTACTTGTTTTCCATGACTTAAAGCTGCATAAACATCTTTAAAATCTACATCTTGAGCATATTGTTTAATGTAACTTTCATGCATTACTGAGTTATGCTTAAGTATAGTAGATGCATTTATGATTGGTCTTGATAACATGTCTGCAACCTTATTGTGTATGCCCTTCTTATATCTGATAACAAGATGAAATTGTTGTAGAAAACCCATCCACCTATAATGTCTTGATTGTTGTAATTTAGTTTGTGAATGAAAATATTGAAGTGGTTGATGATCTGTATGTATTATTATTTCTTTACCCATTAGGTAATGTTTCCACTTTTTCACACTTTGTACTAATGCATACAATTCTTTATCATATGTGGGATAATTAACTACTGCAGAAGTAAATGTCTCGGAATGATAACATATGGGTTTACCATGTTGCATCAACACTGCTCCCATGGCATAGTCACTGGCATCTCTCTCAATCTCAAATGGATGTTGAAGATCTGGCAGTGCTAGTACTGGTGTTGTACTGATTTTTTCTTTTAAGGTGTCGAAGGCTTTCTATTGTTTTCCTCCCCACTGAAACACCTGTTTCAATCCCGTTAGAGCATGTAATGGAGCTGCAATCAAAGAAAAGTTAGCAATAAACTTTCTCTGTGTTGCTCCTAGCAAACTCCTAACTTCTGCAGCAGATTTGGGTTTAGGCCAGTTCACAATGACTTCAACCTTAGAGGGATTTATCTTCAATTCACCACCCCCTACAATATGACCCAAATAATTTAAAGGTGTTACGCCAAATTCACATTTTGACAGTTTTCCATAGAGATTTTCTCTTTTTAAAACATCTAAAGTTTGCTTTACATGCTTTACATGGTCTTCGCATGTCTTACTGAAAACAAGAATGTCATCTAAATAAACAATTACAAAATCATCAATAAAAGGTCTGAGTACATCATTCATAACTCTCATAAATGTAGCAGGAGCATTAGTTAAGCCAAAAGGCGTAACAAACCATTCATACAACCCTTGCTTTGTCTTGAAAGCAGTCTTCCATGCATCTTGTTCTACAACTCTAACCTGATGATAACCACTTCGCAAGTCTAACTTAGAAAAGTAAACTGCTTCTTTCAATTGATCTAATAGATCATCAATACGAGGAAGAGGATAACAATTCTTGATCGTTATTTTATTTAGTGCTCTATAATCAATGCACATTCTCCATGAACCATCTTTCTTTCTCACCAGCACGATTGGAGATCCACATGGTGATGTGCTTGGTCATATAAACCCTTTATCAAGCAACTCCTGTACCTGCTTCTTTATCTCTACATTCTCTAAAGCTAAAAACCTATACATTCCAATGTTAGGTAATGGAGCATCTTGCTGCAAACAAATATCAAGCACTATTTCTCGCTTGGGTGGAAGACCTTTTGGTTCTTGAAATAGAACATCATATTCTGAAACAACTTTAACTAAGTCAACTTTTTTTTTAGAATCACAACCTTCAAATGCATTGGATTTTTCAGGATCCTTTTCCTTTACAACCATTAGTCAAAATAGCTTACTTGAATTCCCAATTCTTTTCATATATCTTGAGTTTATGAGAGAATAGTTACCTTTGAGTTTATGAGCTCTTAAAATATATTCCATCCCATCTTTAGTGAGTTGATAATTATTTTCAGCTCTATAGAAAATAACTTTCCTATCATACAAGTATGGACTTCCTAAAAAAATACCACATATATCGATGGAACTATATCTAAATCAACCTCTACAAATGTTGATCCAATAGAAAACATAAGTTTACATTGTATTGTTACTTGTAGCTTTGTTTTATCACACACCCAACCTAATAGATATGGCTTCTCATGAGGTTTTGTTTGTAATCCAAACTTCTTTACAATTGTTTCGGAAATCAGATTTACTTGTGATCCACTATCAAACAAAGTATCAATCTTATTATTCTTGGAAATTACTCGAATACGAAAAAGCTCATTTCTTTCCCTCTCATTACTTTCATTATCAAAAAATTGTGTAGAATTACTTGTGGATGCTTCAGAATCCTTACCTGTAATACCTATGGTTGTAACTGGTGTTTCATTTCCTGAATCTAATCCCAAATCCTGTTGAATAGTTACATCATTCTTTTTCATCCTTCCACTAAACTTCTTAGGTCTCTGTTCTGGATGCAAAAGCCAGTAGTGTGCCTCATCGTGTCCTTATTTCTTGCAATGAGTGCATGAAGGTTTATCCTTCTTTACAGTGTTTGCTTTCCTCTCCTTCCATTTCAGTTTCTTCTTTTCCTTACTCTTGCTTACAGAATATTTAGATGATCTCCCAACCTTTAGGTTTACATTCTTACCTCTAGCTTCTAGATGTGTGGCTTGAACTGATACATCATCTAAGCTAGTGGGATTAAACATGAGAATAGTATGCTTTAAATAGCTAGAAGACCACCTATATACTTCAATAAAGTCTCGGGTGAGTCTAATGATATTCCTAGAGTTAAAGCTCTCTTTCTGAATTCCTGAGTATAACTTTGTACACTCTGACCCTTCAACTGGCGAGGAGTTTGCTAACTCATCATTTCCTGCTGCATGTAAGCTAAAAGATAGAATTTCTTTTTGATTGCAGAAACAAATTCATTCCAGGTAGAAATGATTTTACCATGTTTTTGCATATCAGCTTGTGTCTTGCCTTCCCACCATACTAGTGCAGTTCCTCCAAGTCAAAGGCTAGCCAGTTGAATCTTCATCCTTTTTGAATCAACGTTCTGTGCCCTGCAATATACATCAATTTGTCTTATCCAATTATCTAGCTTTTCTACATTGAGTTCTTCATCATAAATTGGCAAATCAAACTTCACAACTAATTTAATCAAAGAATTTTTCTTCTTTTTATTATCATGGCTATTTTTATGCGAAGAAGATGATGAGGATGATGAAGGTGATGATGGAGGATTTGGTGGAGAAGGAATTTCTCGTTTTCCCTTGCCTTTTGGATGGGAAACTAGAAAAGGTTCCTTTGATCCTTTGTCTGGTTTAGGTGTTGAGGGGCTTTCACCTTGACCCTTCTTAAATTCCAGATACATCTCTTCCACCATGGCTTGGAGTGCTTTAAAACCTTCCATAAATTGAGATTCTGATCCCAATGGAGTTTCTTCCACCATTCTCCTCTAAAAATAGGCTCTTCCAATCTCTGGGTTAGCCTCAAAAAGTTCTCCTTCTCCTAATCTAAGCTTTAATCTAATTAGCATTCAAAATCCAACACAAGCTTGTCTAACCTTAACAAAACCAAAAGCTTTAATACCACTTGATCCGAAAACGAGATCTTAAATCAATATAAAGGTATTACAGACTCATGTGCAGGAATGCCTATATTACTTAGTGCAACAGTTTGAAAAGATTGTGAATAATATAGACAATCAGCAGTTATAAAACATAATAAGCACACACATCAACATAGCAAATAATCAAGGAATTCACCAAACTTCCTAGCTACGTCTCTTGGTCCAACTTTCAGTGTCAACCTCTATATTATGTCTTCAAGAGCAAATTATTACAAGTGTGAGCCAAAAATGAGTCTCAACACAACAGTGACAAAACAATGGGGATTTACTTGAAATCCTCAAGTCTACAAGAGTACAAAGACTCTCCTTCTTGCTCTCTGTCTTCTGCTTTCTATCTATCTCAGCAACTGCTTTCCAACAACTCTGTCTTTTGTCTTGCCATATGATGGCTTTTAATTCTATCGGAGTTGTCTATTCGCTTTCCCCTTTTGGGCTCTCTGTCTCCTGACCGTTATCCCTTCATCTCCTTCTAGAGCATTTAATAATCATTGCTAAATTCCCTAACTTATGGTGGCCACTTGTTTGTAATGGAAAGGACCACTAGCGCAGGTGAAATCCCAAAAAGGCGTTTCTTTGTTTACACATATAAATACACAAAAAACACTGAAAAATCTAAGAAAACACTTTCAATCAAACTTCATATAATATTGAATCTGCCCTATAATCCTATCAGGTCTGCCTCTTATGGCTGTCGAAAGCCCCTTTGTATTTCACACCATTGTTCTACTTGATCTCCGATCCAACGGTTGACATCCATTTCGGGCGGCTTATGTGTACGGAGATTACCCACCCAAAAAGGAAATTTTCTCTCTCCTGCACCATGCCACATGTCGGCCAATGTATGGGATCAGGCGGAACCTGTCCAATACCACTTACCGCCTGAGGCTTGCCCGAAATCCCGCTTATTACGAAACTCAAATAATATAAAGCCGCGTCTAAAATTCCTCTCGGGTTCGGCTTTATCGCTCGGGGTCACTTCCTTTGTATTTTCGTTTTTATTCGAAAATGCACTAATACACAAAAAATCATGACAAATCCCTTTATATCGAAACTCAAAACTTAAAGAGTCGCGTTTATAAAACATGTCGGGTATGGCTATCACATGCTGCATATTGTCTCGGCCCTGCTCTTTTGTATCGCTGCGATGAGATATTGCGATGCGATATATCGTAATCACAAATCACATGGTCTTCGGGCCTTTGGTAAGTCCTCCCTTGTGTTTTAGCGATGCAATATTGCGAGTTAAGCTGGGTCGTTGATCTGCGCGCTCGATCAACGGTCCTCATTAAATCACGTTGATCGTTATCGCGATTTCCATAGGTTGCCTCTGATGTTCTCTGCTGACTTCTCCCAATTGTGATATCCCAATTTGATCTGGGTCGTTGATCGATCAGATCCGACAACTCATGTGCAGCATTACTTCTGCCTTCACTTAGCTCTGTTTTCTGCCATTCTTTCACTGTTTTCCCTTCCAATAGTTAAGATATATGAAGACTTATAGGTTTTAGGATCCATTTTGGATCAGGCGAACAAGAGTATGTCCATAAGCAGCAAACTGTAGAACACTATGTCGGACAACATGAACACCAGCCTTACCCTGGACATCTTGGTGAGTCTACTCGCTCTAGATTACAACATTGTGGAAGACATGAAGAAAACTCGTGCAAACATCAGTTTGTTTGAGTTAGCTAAAATTCAGAGTAAGTGGGACATCTTGCTACATGTACTAGGGTAGACATCTATGGATAGCACAACCTCTACTAGCAAGGGAGCAAGCACACCTCCCAAATCACTTTCAACTGTGCTAAGCACACTCCAGATCAAAGAATCAAACTATGTTTTCCCTCCATTCCTGCTTTCATTTGAAATATTTAATTGTAATGTTCACAACTACTCGGTTGATTCTGGTGTGGCAGCCAACACCATGCCACTCTCCATTGCCAAAAACATTAATGCGCAATGGAGCAAGACATTAGCGCAAATCATCCAACTCGATCGAACATCCATACCATCCATTGGTGAACTTCGAGATGTAATTATCCGACTATCTCATGATGGACGAGTTCACCAGAGTTCACCAGTGGATAAACATTATTATTGTGGACATACCGGAAGTGTATGGCTTACTACTCAGTAGAGACTAGTCCAAAAAGTTGAACAGATACTTTGCTACAGACTGGTCACACATGTGGCTTCCGTACAAGGGAAAAAACAATCAAATTTAGGTGTTATATGAGAGATACATGAGGCATAATGTCACTCCCATCAATGGTGAAAACAAACGTTGGCCTTCATAGAGCTCATGTTCGAAAACTGCCTCTTGGAAATAACGTTGGGGTGTTATCCTACACGACTAGCTCTAACCCCACCAAACACACAGTTGTGTCTCCTTCCTTGCCTAACTGATGGAAAAGAAACATGTACAATGCATTTTAATATTAGTAGCAGTAGCAGTAGTAGTAATGCAAGCGCATCAAACAGTCTGTGTACAGATGAGTTGTGGACCATGTACTTCAACGGATCAAAGACATATGATGGCTTTGGATCCGGGTGTGTCTTGATCGACCCAAAAATAGGAAACATTTGATTTCAAGCCACTTGGAGTTCAAGTGCACAAACAACATTATTGAATATGAAGCACTCGTGTTGGGCTTGCAGAAAGCCATTAGCCTCAATGTCGTTGCGCTCAAAGTGGTAGGTGATTCAAAAATAGTGATATGACAGGTACGTAACTCCATTCATCATTTATCACCTCATCTCAAAAGTTACCAGCAAGAGGTATGGTGATTGATCTCTAACTTCCAAGCATTTAATATCACTATTGTACCAAGAACATGTAATGCAGCTGCCAATGCTTTGGCAAACACAGCTTCTAGAATGTCACTGCTTAGGGATAGATTTACTACTGAAATTTTGTATAGACCGTCTATCTCGGATAACATAACTAATTTACGCATGTTTGATGATGATCAACAGATACTGCATTTCATGGCCAACGCTGATATCTTCAAGGATGCAATGATAGACGAAGATGAGCATGAGAAATCTTTACAAGTTGGGGCAGATATCAAGAAATGCCACCTCATCCCCAAGGGTGTGGTATCTTTGGAAAATCTCTATGACTTGCAAGAAAGCTTTCAGGGGCCAAGGAACAGCAAAACCCACAACTTTACCATGATGCACGAACTGATTAACTTGGGGAGAGAACAAGATCTGAAGTTCATCAATCTCGGTACGTGTTGCATGCAGTAGGAGAGGAAAGCCTTCGTTTGCTTGTTCAAATAGTACCTAGGTGTGTTTGCGTAAAAACATGATGATCTAAAAACTTACGACACTCAAATAATCGAACACATCATTCTTATCAAAGAAGGGGTCAATCCATATTAACAGAAGCTAAGGAAAGTACATCTGTCACTTGAACACCTCATACAGAAAGAGCTCGCCAAGCTATCAGATGTTGGATCATATACAAAGGTCGTCACTCCACATGGATTTCTAACCTTATTCCTATATGTAAGATGTCTGAGGAAATCCTCTTGTGTGTTGATTTTCGAAGCTTAAACCACCTCAGACAAAGACAACTACCCCTTGTCGTCTATGCAACACATTTTGCAAATAGTATCTGGAGCATAAATGTTTTCTTTACTTAATGGTTTTTCAGGATATAATCAGGTCCTACTAGAAGAACCTGATAGACTTAAAACCACCTTTTGTGCCAAGTGGGGTACGTTCACATACAGAGAAATTCCATTTGGGCTTGTAAATGCAGGCGCAACCTTTTAGCGCGCCATGGACATCGCCTTCCTTGGACTAATCGGACAAAGAGTAGTGGTGTACCTCAATGATGTGACTATGTTTTCAAGAAAACAGAAAGACCACATACACCATATGAAGAAAATTTCTGAGTGATGTTGGAAATATGGGATATCCTTGAATACCAAAAAGAGAATATTTACAGTGTTTGAGGGGAACCTCCTTGGGCACATTGTTTCCAAAAGCAGGATCAAGGTTGTTCTAGACCGGTTCTAGACTATTACTCAGATCCCTCACCCATCCAAAAAGAAAGCAATGCAGTCCTTCTTGGGAAAGATAAACTTGCTTCGGAAGTTCATCTCGAACTATGCACGGATAATAAAACCAGTGCAAGACATGATCAAGAAGGATGCAGTCTACATCTGGGGCAAGAGGGAAAAGTACGCATTTACTCGTAACAAGCAGGATATTATAGAAGCGTCTGCACTCTATAGCCCAGATTTCAATAAATACTTCCTGCTATACACCTTTGCCTCTGACTTCCTGCAAGTATGGGTATGCTTCCCGCGCCTCATTGAGGTCTGTACCACAACATAAAAGGAGACTTGCATTAGTCTCGCCCCATTTGTCCCTATCCTCTTTTGCTTCAGCTTTATTAGTCTCTCTCTCTCTCTCTCTCTCTCTCTCTCTCTCTTTCCATTGTGTTGTCTAGTGATTGTGTCTTTACAACGTACTTCGGTCATATAGTTTGCTCCTAACACTCATAGGTTGGGGGACAATCTGTTATCACCAAAAAATTGATCATCTAGCCTAATTTACTACATGGATCAAAGTACAACATGTAAAGCCAATTTTACCATAGTAAAATTGCTTTCATTGTGAGAAATTACTTAATAAACCACCTTTTTTAAGTAATTTATAGTTAAACACATGAATAATAATTAAATAAATCACTATTTATTTGATTTTCTTCTAGGAATAATTAATTAAACCATTGATCAATTATTATTCCTTGTCATATTTGACCCAATTATGAAAAATCAACAGATAAATTATTCATTATCTTAGTTTTCTCTAGGAATAATTAATTAATCACTAATCAATTATTATTCCTTGTCAAATTTGACTAAATCCCTTAGGAATATTTAAATAAATCATTATTTGTTTATTATTCCTTAACCAATTCCTTGAGATGATAAATAAATCATTTTTACGAGAGATTTTTCGGCGTAAATCACATGATATTTCATTTGTCAACACGTTTCAAACCAACCAGTGTGGTTCATCGATAGAACAAGTTGAAGAATCAAATCAAGCTTTGCAAGTTAAATAGTCAGAGCAGAACCTCCAACGGCTATAATTCTTGACCAGGAAACGGCTATATTGACCAACGACTAAATTTGACTAGGGATCAATTAGCAAGACCAGGCGTAAAAAAAAATAATAAGATAATATAATATATTAAATTGGAAGTGGGACACATGACTTCACCTTTTATATATATATATATATTATTATATTATATATTATATATATATTATATATAGATTATATATATATATATAATAATAAAATAAAGTAGATCATTAATGGTATTAATAGTTAGTTATTTAACTGTTTAAAAAGATAAATAATATTAATAAGTCAAGAGATAGAAAGAATAGTTATAATATTTTAATATTCATATTGAATTAGTTGTTAAATAGGCTATCCAAATTAATTAATGTTTATATGAAATACCTAAAGGCTTTAAACTACTTATAAAAAAAAGTATGACTATTATACTATAATAAATTATCTATTGAGTAAAAGTTAGTTATAAAAAGGAATTATAGTTTAAAAATAATAATATTAGAATAATTCAAGGGTTGGAAAGAATAAAAATAATAAAAATATTCAGATATAATCAACCGTATATCTAATTGTTAAACTAACTTATTATTATACAAGCAATATTTTCTATGAGTTAAATTATTAGCATAAGCCAAAAAACGAGGGAGGGCGGAAAAAAGGAAAGAAAACGACTAGGAAGAGAGTGTTGCGACCCAACAACTATTGATCTTCCAGCTATCCTCTCTATTGAGATTGCTCTACCTCTTTTCAATCTCAAGGGCTTCCCTAAATTTCCGATGATGGAACTGCGAAACTCTAGCAATAACACTAGCCTCCTCGTTTCGCAGTCCCATCATCGGAAATTTAGGGAAACCCTTGAGATTGAAAAGAGGCTGAGCAATCTCAATAGAGAGGATGGCTGGAAGATCAATAGTTGTTGGGTCCAACACTCTCTTCCTAGTCATTTTCTTTCATTTTTCCCCCTCCCTTGTTTTTTGGCTTATGCTAATAATTTAACTCATAGAAAATATTACTTGTATAATAATAAGTTAGTTTAACAATTAGATATGCGGTTAATTATATCTGAATATTTTTATTATTTTTATTCTTTCCAACCCTTGACTTATTCTAATATTATTATTTTAAAACTATTAATACCTTTTATAACTAACTTTTAT
>APFE030188400.1:152821-177415 GCA_000404065.3 Pinus taeda | reverse complement strand
TGAATGAAGTGCTGGTCCTAAACCTTTCATTTGCTCAGGGGGAGCATGGATGGATTGATACATCTTGGCATATACAAAGGGGGAGCTCATTTAGAGACTTCAGCAGGTACTCAGGGGGAGTATGGACAGCAGAAGGTATAACAAGGAAGAGAATATCTTGGTCCGCCCTTTGCCCTTGATGTCAAAGGGGGAGAGTGACTTGGTGTGGTGGTTGCCATCAAGTCCAAAGGGGGAGATTGTTGGCATTATGATTCAGGTGTTGTCCTTGATGGCAACTCACTCAGAGGAATGATACAGGTAATGGCAACTCACTCAGAGGACAGATCATAGTGCAACAGGTAAATAGAGAGATATACGCAAGTTGACCGTGAAGAAAGAGCGTATATACACGGGTTTGCAAAGCAGAAGGAGCGTACACGTATACACACGGATTAATAAGAGTAAAGGCGCGTACATGTTGGAAATCATGGTTTTGGTCCGTGGTATTTGGTCCATAGTATTTGGTCCAAAGTGACGACCCCAAGTATTGGGTTCATGGTATTGTTTCTACATGGTTTTGGACCATGGTATTGAGAGAAGCCTAACCTATATAAGGAGAAGATCATTAGGCAAAAATAGTGGGCAAGGAATGAATGTTTGACGAAGTGCGAAGATCTAGTATTGCTGGTTATCGGTTTGTGCTGCTTGGATTGGGTTGATATAACAACGAAGGTACAAGTAATTATCTTTAGAGTTGTACGTGGGTTGTATGAGGGGAAAGCGCGTATACACATGGTTCTGGTATAGTAAAGTAGCGTATGCATTATGAGATTTGGTATTTCAGGTTGCAGTTGATTCTACTGGTTGTTGCAGAGTTCTGGGCTCTGGTTTGCGTTCTGTGTTCTTAATGGCAGGGTTTCAGTGATTCAGTTTTGGGTTATTTAGATATTTATGATGCAAGTATAAGTGGATGATTGTTTTTCAGCAGTGATTGTTTTGTACTTATGGATCCAGTCTGAAAATTGATGAAACGTGGTCCCTGAAGAAAAGAAGGTTGCAGCCTTCTGTAGGTCAGCACCTACGTACTAGTATATCTGCTAGTATAAGAGCTAAGGGGGTTGTAGCTCCCTTCCAAAAGTAACTGGAAAACGAGAGAGGGTTGTAGCCCTCTACAGGTTGTAGCCTGCGTGTTGGTAAAGGACTGCACCAGTACATTGTAAAAGAAGTTTCTTATTAAAGGAAGAAAGAGACGAATTGCAACAGGTGGTTTTCACCCACATTGGGTTTCCACCTTATATCATGGTGTTCATGTTTGCTTCTTATGTGTGATGATATGTATTGTTTTACTACACCTTTTTACTACTAATGTGGTTAATAATGTTCTGATGCATTTATTGAAGATAAGCTAACTGAATCATAAGATTGCTGCATATACGCTTGTTGCATTTAATACAGTCGCGTATATACGCGTATATCCTTCTGAAGTCGCATATATGAATCTAAGTGTGAAAATGAAAAAGTATCTGATTTGATAATACTGATTCACCCCCCCCAGTATTATTTCCAACATTTGGATCGGTGATCCCACGTGTACACGCGACTTTATTAAGTGGAACCTGCGTATATTTATTTTTCCTTCATTCTAAGAGCCTGAACTGTGATCTGTCATCTGAGAGAGTTGCCATCAAGGACAACACCTGTGCCATAGTGCATACTTGACAAAGTGTCAGTTGAAGTCTTGGCTATCTTCTCTCTCCTCCTTGATTCAGTGTCTATGCATAATCCAGGAAATGTAATTGCCAAAGAGATTGATCGCTTTTTCCCCTGGGACTATTTTGATGGAGCCTCTTTACCAGACTATGAATGTGGAGGGTGGGGTGTTATTTATATACAAGAATATCATTTATACAACCTTCAAAGTGGATTGGGCAAAGGCTCCAAAAACTATGCATAAATGGTTAGTCTAAAGCTTCTTCTCTTATTTGCTATTGAGAAAGAATGTCGACATATACAAATCTTTGGTGATTTTATGATCATCATAAATTGGTTCAATAATATTCTTAAATGTCACGTACACACATTGTATACTATTTTAGAAGATATTTTTCAACTTAAACAAGCTTTTGATCGAATTTCATGTCATCATATCTACAGGGAAAGAAACTCTAGAACAAATTACTTATCTGAAGCAGGTTCTTTACAAGCTATGGGCACTTAGAAGATCACTGAGAAGATAGGAGATTCAGTCTCAAAATTATATCATAGGCCCTTCATAGAGGGTTTGTAGCAAGAGCAACTATTAGACTAAATATCTTGACTACCTTTATTTATGTTTTTAATTAAATAATTAGGAGACTATTTTTATATAATGATGCTTATTTATATCTCTTCGAGACAGTTTATGAACATGATAGAGCCTATTAAGTCTGACTTTTTATTTTTTGTGGTGGTTTTCAGCCAATTTCTTAAATGCACAAAGTACATATACTGGATATAATTTCCATTATATTTAATGAAATTTATGATTTTTTCTATAAAAAAAACATATATAATTAAAAAAATAAATAAAATCTATTTTACTACAAATATTCTTTATTATACGATAAAATATCAATAAAAACACAAATAACAAATAGAAAATTTGTATAAATAAAGAATATTGAAAAAAAATTCATAAAATCACAAATATTTAACTATGCCAATATAAAAATTCTTTACAAAACCATAAACACATACCATTTTATTTATTAACATGAAAATAATAAATAAAACTATCTTATTTATAAATTAAATAATATAGTGAAATCATATAAAAAATGATATATTTGTAAGTGTCAATGTAACACCCCTTCCTCCCAGGTCCACCCAAGTAGCCAAGCAACAGGGAAAACATGTGATGAGATAGGTTGCTATAAGGGATCCAATCTCCTTGGTGAACTTAAGGAAATGGAATTGATGGAACATCACACATAGTCATCCAACATCATCAACAAGACCCTTAGGAGACAAGTCAGCCACTCAGACAACTTGTCTCTGGGTCCCATTGCTATTTTGGATCTCTTAGGCCATAGTCGCTCTCATGCTATGGGCAAGGGAGCGACCAACAACCTAAATTCACTCTCAGGTTATGGGAAAGGGAGCGACCAACAACCTAAAGTTGCTCTCATAGGTCTCTATGCCAACGACTGTGGACTTTTCTCAGTAGACCCGTGCCAACAACCTCGAGATTTGAGAAACTTTTCTAGCCCAGAATCTCAGACTCTGCCTAGAACTTGATACAACCTTCAACTATACATAAAAGACACTATAACAATGTTGATAAATCAAAATCAACCTCGGGACTAGGCCTGAGCATCCCCAACCAGGACTGACATTTTGTTAAACACTTGGCATCAATGCAACCTACAAGTCTAGGATACAAGATAGAGCATAAATGACTGAAAAAACTTATGAAACATAACTAGAAGGATCACTTCCTTCTCCATTGGACTACTATATCATCAATTAGGTCTTACATCCATCCATTTAACAATTACAAGTAAATACATGAAATAACCATGACATGAACTAGTCACATAACCATGCTTATAACCAACATTAAACCATATAAATATCATAGATATGACAACCATTAAATCCACATATAAACAAGTAGAAAATTAATAGAACTTAAATTTTATTAATCATGGGAAAATCCGACCAGGTTCGGGACTTCCATGTACCACCTGACCATAAACATGGCTGAACAAAATCTCTCTTTCAACCAGTAACCCTTGTGCCATATTCCAAGCATGAATGTGGGATCTCATAGACCAACCAATCCAATAACAACCAAGGGAATCCAGAGGTTAAACCACCTCCACCCTCACCAAACTGTGATCACACCAAAACTGATGCTTCGATCACAACCGAACTGAACATGTAATGCCGTTCGAAATGAATCACTATCCTTGAGGAATTTTTCATCTCCTTGTCTCTCAGGATTTACCATAATCTAATCCCAGATCACTAGGCCCTAAACCAAGACTAGACTCTCAAGCTTTATCGTAATCCAAACCCGGATCACTAGGCCCTAACAGAGACTCCTCCCTCCTGCTTTACTATGTATCCCACTAAAACCATGACATCTAGAAAAAGGAAAGGCTAGGCTGAAAACCACTTGCATAACCTGACAAAACCATGCCATCGACAACAAGAGAACCATACACCAACATGCAGAGCAATGCATGTCCCAACCAACTAGGAAATCACACATGCAAAAGGTTACTTGCAAGTATTCTTGCAGAAGTTGCTTGATCCTGTTTTCCTTTCCTTGATCCTTGCTTTCCTTCCTTTCCCTTTGCTTACTTTTCCTTCCTTGATCCAAAGCTAGAGTGCTCCAAGAAAACTCTATGTGAGCAAGAGTGAGAGAGAGAGAGAGAGAATAATGAGAGAGCTCCAAACTTGAACTGACAAAAGGTTACCAATTGATCCTCATAAGCCTTTTTATTAATTAGGCCTCTATTTTCTTCATTTTCCATTATTTTCCTTCAATTTTCTCCTCACATGCAACTTGTGACCTTTCACCTTACTTTTATCTTATTTTCCTTTATTTTCATTAATAAATGTGCCAAAAATGCCTTTGCCAATTTTCCTTAGCCAAAACACACATCTAGTGATGCCCACTAGGATATCTTTGCCCAACATTAGGCTTGGAATAAGTGTCCCTTAACTATGGTCTTATTTTGGCTTTATTAACTTTTATTACATGAAATTTTCACTAGGGTTGTTACAGAACCCCCCCCTCGGGGAACACCGTCCTAGGTGTTAAACCACACCATGACCTCAGCAAAATCGTTGAAAAACGAACATACTGCCCATGGAGCTTTATAACTTAGCGTGTTGCATTATTTACAATGAAAGACCTTCTCAAAAGCAAAACATCATGAAAACATGACAATATAATAACCATAATAATATGACACGCATACCACTTATTGGAGCTGTCTAACTTAGCTACTGGTGGTATTTACATCCATATACGTATACATACATATACCAAAACTTCAGCAAAACATATGCCAAACATATACCAACATCAAACAAAAACTGCTTTGCCTCAACTGGCAAACAATGAAGGATACGTGGCCCGCACCTAATCTGCCATCTCCCATGTAGCTTCTTTAGGCCCAAAGCATTTCCACTACACTTTAAATTGCTCTATGGATCTGTTCTTGAGCATGATATGTTTTCGCTATAATATGCAATGAGGGTCTGGCTGGAACTCTCCTTCTTGTTCCACCTACAATACAAACTAATCAATAACATGATCAACATCCTTTATATACTTCTTAAGCAATGAAATATGGAAAACATCATGGACTTTCACTGTTGGAGGTAGCGCAAGTCGATATTCCATTGGTCCAATCCTCTCAAGGATCTCGAAAGGCCTGCAATGCCGTGGTACCAATCCTCAAAGAGTTTTTCTCGAGCTTGATGCACAAATACACATGTTCCCCAACCTAAAACTCCTTAAACACCCTATGCTGATCCGCATAATTTTTTGTCTATCCTGTGCTGCCTCTAGATTCTTCTTTATAACCTGCATTTCTTGATCCATGTCTTCCAACATGTCTGGTCCAATAAGTACCCTGTTCACTGGATCATTCCAGTTGATGGGAGTGTTACAACTCCGTCCATACAATGGCTCGAAAGGACTCATCCTCAATGACTCCTGATAACCGTTGTTGTATGCGAACTCCACCAATGGAAGATACTCCTCCCATTTCCTTTCCTGGTGCATCACGTACATCCTCAACATATCCTCTAAGATCCTGTTGACCCTCTTTGTCTGTCCATATGTCTGCAGATGATAAGATGTGTTGAAGGCCAACTCTGTTCCCAAGCCTGCAAATAGATCCTTCCAAAACTTGGAAGTGAACTTTGCATCCTTATCCGACACAATCTTCTTTGGAACACCATGTAGTCTCACTATCTCTCTAATGAACACCTATTCTACCTCACTGGCTGAATATGTAGTCTTTACTAGAATGAAGTGAGCTACCTTGCTAAACTTGTCGACCATGACCATTATAGAGTCATGATTCTTTATTGTCCTCAGAATACTTGTGATGAAATCCATGGAAATGACCTCCCATTTCCATTCCAGAATCGCTATAGGTTGTAGTAAACCACTTGGATTCTTACATCCCCCCTTGACCTTCGGACAATCTAAACATATAGCCACAAACTCCGCCACTTCCTTCTTTAGATTCGACCAATAGTAGAACTTCTTCACTGCCGTCAATGTCTTGTGATATCTTGGATGACCCGAGTATGAATTGGAAAGAAATTACCTCAAGATAAGCTTCTTGAGCTTACTGCAATTTGGTACATAGATATTGTCTCTAAATCTCACCAAATCATTTTCTGTGAGATGATAGTCTGCATCCTGCACTTGTACCTTTACCTATGCTCTGTTATAACCTATGCATAGTCTCCATGTATTTGTCATCCTGCTATCCTACATGCAAGATCCTATCCTGTAACTCTGTACCATAAGAGCTCATAACTGCTATATGATTTACCTATAGGTTCCTACTAAAAGCATCTGCAACCCAGTTCTCCTTCCCTTTGATGTATATGATCTCGAAGTCGAACTCACTAAGGGTAGTCAACCATCTAGCTTTCTTGGCATTTAGATTTAGCTGATAAAACAATATCTCAACCCATTGTGATCACTCATCAATGTAAACCTCCTGCCAAGAAGATAGTGCCTCCACATCTTCAATGCATGTATAATCACTGCTAGCTCAAGATCGTGTGTTGGATAGTTCTACTCGTGCTCATTCAATTTTCGTGACTCATAACACACTACTTGCCCTTCTTGCATGAGAAATCCACCAAGTCCTCCTTTGCAAGCATATGTACACACTATAAACTCCTTATCCGGATCCTCAATGTTTAGCACTGGTACGTGTGTCAAAAACTGCTTAAGATGCCTAAAACTAGCCTATCATTCTTCTATCCATTTGAACTTCTTAGCTTTTTGCTACAATGATGTGATAGGATATGAAATGCGTGAGAAGTTCTTGGTGAACATCCTGTAGTGACCTGCCAATCCCATAAATGATCTCGCCTCATCCACATTCTTAGGAGATTCCCACTCCATGATAGCCCTTATCTTTTCTAGATCCACTGCTATGCCATCCTTGGAGACAACATGCCCCAAATAATGTGCTTAAGTCTAAAAGAAGTTGCACTTGCTAAGTTTAGCATACAACTAATGCTCTCTTAGCAATATCAACACTGCCGCTAAATTCTCGACATGTTCTTCCTCATTCTTAGAATATACCAGTATGTCATCAATGAATACAATAACAAACTTCTCCAGATAATGAGGAAACACACTATTCATCAAACACATAAGCTGGAGAATTAATCAAACCGAATGGAACAAAAACAAACTCATAATGCCCATAATTGGTCCTAAATGCAGTCTTGAAGATATCCTCTTCGTTGATGCGTACCTGATGTTATCCCGATCTCAAGTCAATCTTAGAGAACACTACTGCCCCCTTCAACTGATCAAAGAAATCATCAATCCTCAGCAAAGGGTACGTGTTCTGGATCGTTAATTTGTTCAACTACCTGTAGTCAATGCACAATCTAAGAGTACCATCTTTCTTTTGCATGAACAACACTAGTGCACCCCAAGGCGATACACTCAGCCTAATATACCCCTTGTCCAACATTTCCTTTAGCTGCAACTTTAACTCGACCAACTTAGGTGTGATCATCCTGTAAGGTGCTTTTGATGCTGGGGCTGCCCCTGGCACCAACTCAATAGAAAAGTATACCTCCCTATGAGGTGGAAACTTTATAATGTTCTCAAGGAATACATCCTGAAACTACTGCAAAATTGGGTATCTTCTTAACACATTTGCATCCTTAACCTCCTCACCCTTGTCACTAGAAATTTGTACTACAAACATCATACAACCTTTTATGAAACTATGCTTAGCCTGCATAGTGGTAACCATCCTTACTGCTGTAGGCTTCTTCTTCCCTTGCAAAGTCCTCTTTTCCCCACTATCATCCACACACTCAATGGCCTCGTCGAAGCAATCCACTTTGGTTCTGTGAAGGTATAGCTAATCCATACCCAAAATAA
Source organism: Pinus taeda (assembly GCA_000404065.3). Classification (NCBI taxonomy): domain Eukaryota; kingdom Viridiplantae; phylum Streptophyta; class Pinopsida; order Pinales; family Pinaceae; genus Pinus; species Pinus taeda. The sequence continues at coordinate 169,284 of APFE030188400.1, read as the reverse complement.
TGTATACAAACCCAATGGAAATAAATTCAAATGTGTTACTGTAGGCATACCATTTAACTCAAATGCACAGGCTCTTACCCAATGGTGAACTCGCTTCTTTGTACCTGTAGCCATCTGTACCAACCAAGATTCTACATGCAATTATTTTCTCAAACCACACTTATCCATTAGGTCAGGATTAATATAACTATAGTTAGATCTAGGTTCAATCAAAATAGAAACAAATTGATCACAAATCTTACCATCCATATCAATGATCTATGCCTGATGATCTGCCTACATGTTGTCCACAACTACATAGATATGAGGAATGCTATGACCAACAACACCAACTGCATGCGAATCCTGAGCACTGCAGGTATGGGGTCTACCACCATTATGATACTACAAACAATCCCTCTTACAAAGATCCTTACCACGTATCCAACACTGCAGTGGTTCCCTACCATCGCCTTTATCTTGCTGCTCTCCATGTCCCTTTTCAGCGTAATTGAATCTCTTGTAAGGAATTACATTTTCTTTCTCACTTGCATCTTGAGGTCTTCCTCTCTTTGGTGGCCATTTTCCTTTAGCTTTCTCATTTATTTTCAAGTCATGCTTGGGCTCAACTTTGTGTTTCGACTGCTCATAACAATGCTTCAATTTTCAGATGGCCTCCTCCAACGATCTGTTGAAAATAACAACAAGAAATGCTAAAAATAACATTCATATAAATAGCATTTCGCGATACATTCCAATTTTAATTAGTCCCTAAATTAAAATTGTGAATTAAAATTTGAATTTGAGCTCAACAGTTGTCTGTAAAATAATTAATTAATTCATCTTGAGTTAGTTAGTTAGAGAAAATCAAACATGAAGTCTATGTGAAGACATGTAACAATTATCCCTTTGATTGAGGAAGTTATCCCTTAATTAAGGAGATCAGGATGAGTTGTAATTAGTTAGCTCAAGTAACTGAGTTAAGTCCAGTTAGATTAGTTCCAACAGTTTGTGGAACTGATTGTGAGTTCAGTTAGTCAATGCATGCATGCATGCAACTAGTGTACTTCAGATAATTGAATATTCTCTCATAAATAACTCATGCATGTCAGTTCAGACAGAGACCCAATTGAGATCAAAGGAAGGGACAATGTACTATCAGTTGGAGGAATTTTCCTATAGATGAAACTCATCCATGCAGAAGGAATCATCTCCTTCAGGATTGCGCAGTTATTTCAGAGGTTAGTGTTGTGTGTGAGGTGAGAATCACACAGGTTGTAGCTAGAGGACCCAAGAGAAACTGCGCAAGGAAATAGGAGGTTTGGAGGACTAAAGGAAGGAATGTGTGTTGTCTATTCTGTCTATGAGCAACAACGAGGGATTGTACTGAGAGCTGGATAGCTTGTGAGCTAAAGCTTTGTGTAATCTGGAGATATTTCCACTTGTATGATAATATAGAGATCGGGGTTTTTAGCTGAGGCTTTCCCTAGAGTATTCTTCTATGTTCATGTGTTATTGATTTCTTCTTCATTTGTTATATGTGTTCTATTTGATCTTGCTCAAAATCGATTAAGCTTCCACAAGTTTGTTTGTAGAAGTAGATCAAGTATTTTGCTTTAGTATATTGCATTATAAGGTGATCTACAGTGAGAATTTCTACATGGTATCAGAGCAAAGGTGATCAAATCGGAGAACAATATACAAAGAAGGGATAAGTTCAAAGGTTGAAGTTATTGATTATATAAATCGAATTCTTATCACATCTCAAAGTTCACCAGTGGTGTTCAATGGTTTGAGACTCGAGTATGCCCCGGATGGTAGCTCGAATTATATAGCCTGGATGGATCGCATGGAAGTGGTATTAGAGGACAATGGTTTGAAGGACTTCATTGATCAAGAAGTCCCCAAGCCAGTAGCTGCTAATGCCTAAGAATTGGCGGAATGGAAGAAATGTGTGGCTAGAGCGAGGAGGATTCTTCTGGAGGGAGTTCGAGACCACATTGTCTCGAGTCTACATGGGAAGGAGACACCATTTTCAATGTGGAAAATGTTGAAGCATCTATATCAGAACAACAACGATCAGAGGAATTTGGAGTTGAAAGACAAGCTTCGAAAAATCAAGTGTGAAAAGGGTGACACGGTCTCTATATATCTGAACAAGCTCACCACCTATAGGGATGAGCTTGGAAGTGTAGGAATCATGACAACCATTGATGACATAGTGAGTCTTGCTCTCCTCGGTCTTCCTAAGAGTTGGCATAGCTACCAAGACTCAGTAAATGGAAGAGAGAAACTGCCAGACTAGGAATGACTATGGTCAGATCTGATGCAGGAGGAGATCAGGAGACGCACCAAAGATGAATCTTCATCAAAGCATGATGATGAAGAAAATCTAGCCTTAGCGAGTAAGGCGAGGAAAGGGAAAGGGAAGGCTTCTCATTCCAAATCGAGTTCTTCCCATGGTGGGAAGAATATTGACAAATCTAAAGTTTGATGCTTTAATTGTCATGAGGTGGGCCATTATGCAACAAATTGTCCACAGAAGAAATTCAATAAGGGATCCTCGAAAGGATCATATGGTGAGGCACTGCCCTCATATTTCGAATTGGATTTCACCCTCATCGCATGCGTGGTTTCATTGATGGTGGGTTGTGTTTGGTATCTGGATAGTGGAGCCTTGTTCCACCTGACCGATGACAAGAGTTTATTCAGTACCTTGGAGGAGAAGGACCTTCATATGCGCATAGAGATGGGCGATGATGGAAAGTACCGTGTTTCAGGTGAAGGTACAATTGTGTTTCAGAGGGAGCATGGAGCTCCTCTCACCCTGACTAATGTAAAATATGTGCTTGGATTGAAGAAAAACCTGGTGTCGATCGCAATGTTGGAAGACAAAGGCTATGATGTAGTCTTTAGTAAAGGGAAGGCATTCCTAAGACACATTGGCACTGGACAGACCAAGAGGATTGGGGTTCGAGTTAAGAATCTCTACAACCTGGAGGTAGATGACTGTGCTCCATTGAGTTCCAAAGCAAAGTTGGTGCAAAGCCAAGATATTGGCGAGCTATGGCATAGAATATTAGGTCACTTGCACCATGGGGCCTTGAAGATCATGCAACAAATTTCTACTAGACTTCCCAAGGGTAAACTGGAGCAAGTGGATACATGCAAAAGTATGCAAAATATTCCTTTTAGGATTGAGACAGTCGAGCTGGAGCAATCCTGGAGCGATTTCATGTAGATGTGTGTGGACCATTCTCGACAACCTCCACCGCTAAACAAAGGTACAATGTTATTTTCATTGATGATTTTTCTCGTAGATGTTGGATCTATTTAAAGTAGAAGAAGGTTCAAACCTTCTAAAGGTTTTGTGAGTTCAAAACCTTGGTTGAGAAAGAATCTGGAAAGAAGATAAGGGCCTTGTGAAGCGACAATGGTGGAGAGTATGTCTCTCAACAGCTTAAGGACTTCTGTGCAGCAGGAGGAATTAAATGGGAGTTGACGGCACCCCATAACCCACAACAGAATGGGGTGGTCGAAAGGAAGAACATAACGATTGTGGGAGCATCTCGGGCAATGCTACATGACCAAGGCCTACCACTTCATTTGTGGGCTGAGGCATGCAATACGATGGTATACTTGCAGAATAGAATCCCACATCGTATACTGGGGATGAAGACACTAGAGGAGACTTTCTATGGGAAGAGACCAAATGTGAGTCACTTCAAGATTTTTGGCTCACCGATATTTTTCCATGTGACCAAAGATGCTAGGAAGAAGCCAAAGCCAACAACAAAGTTGGGGATACTTGTGGGGTACACTGATACACCCCACAACTATTGGGTGTTCTTGCCTATTAGTCAGAGGACAGTGGTATGCAGAGATTTGAAGTTCGATGAGCAAAAGGCCATGCGACTATCCCTTGAGAGGGAGCTCAAGTTGCATGCAGAGGAGGAACTTTTGTTTCCTAAGGAGGAGGAGCCTCAAATTGATGCGGAGCAGTTGCATGCAGAGGATCCAGGAGTGGAGACATCCACTCATGCAGAGTCTTCTAGAGATGGGTAGAAACACTTAAGGGAAGTTGACAGATTGTTGATGGATGCAAGAGAGAATTCAAGACAACCATCTTCTCAGTGCAGACAGAGGAGGTCATCTGAGTGGTACATTGGTTACATGGCCTTGGTTGGGGAATGTATAGAGACCGAACAATCTTCCTTTGAGGAAGCAGTGCAACAGCCAGTTTGGGTTAATGCTATTATGGAGGAGTATGACTCCATAGTTCGAAACAGTGTTTGGGATGTGATTCCAAGACCGGAGGACAAGTCAGTGGTGAGTTCCCAATGGCTTTATAAGGTAAATCAAACAACTGATGGTAGTGTCAAGAAACATAAGGCAAGGTTTGTTGCCCATGGTTTCTCACAGGTCGAGAGGATCGAATATGATGGGACTTTTGCTCCTGTAGCAAGGTAATCATTTATTAGATCGATGTTGGCACTATCAGCACATATGGGTTGGAAGATCCATCAAATGGATGTGAAGATTGCGTTCCTCAATGGCAAGATTGAGGAAGAGGTGTACATAGAGCATCCAAAAGGATTTGAGACCTTTGATTGTGAGTCGCATGTGTGCCGACCCAAGAGAGCTTTGTACAGGCTGAAGCAAGCACCTCATGCTTGGTGCACCAAGATCAACAACTATTTCATCGGGTTGGGCTTCATAAAGAGTGAAGCAAATGCGAACCTATACCACATCATCGTAGAAGGTAAGCCATTGATCATTGTTCTTTATATTGATGACCTGATATTAATAGGTGATGATCAGTTGATCAAATATTGCAAGGAGGACCTTGCAAGAGAGTTTGAGATGAAAGACATGGGTCTCATGCACTACTTTCTAGGCATGGAAGTGTGGCAAAAAGATGGGGAAGTGTTTGTGTCTCAAGGCAAGTATGCTGATGAGATACTTAGGAGATTCCACATGGAGAAGTGCAAGCCCATGCAGACTCCTCTGGTAGGTAACTGGAGGAAGGAGGATGCTACTTCAGGTGAGGTAGTAGCTACTACTGTGTATCGGTAGCTTGTGGGTTCATTGATGTATTTAGTGAACACACGACCAGATTTGTGCTTTGAAGTGAACCAACTGAGTCAAGCTATGGTTCAACCTACCAAGATGTTTTGGAAGGCAATGAAGCATGTACTAAGATACCTCAGAGGCACATCTCAATATGGATTATGGTACAAATAGATAGAGGGAGTGAAGCTTCAAGGCTTCGCAGATGCAGACTGGGTAGGGAGTCCATCAGATCAGAAGAGCACTTTAGGAGGAATTTTCAACCTTGGTTCAACTACAGTTTCTTGGTACAACAGGAAATAGAGGTCAGTTGCACTTAGCTCAACAGAGGATGAATACATGGCTGCCAGTCAAGCAACATGTGAGGCCATTGCGATGCGGAAAATTCTAGTTGGAATGTTTGATCAGAGGTTGGATCCAACCGTGATATATTGCGATAATTAGAGTTGTATCAAACTCTCTAAGAATCCAGTATTTCATGATAGGTCCAAGCACATCGATATCCAGTATCATCATCTTCGAGACTGTGTGGTGAAGAGGATCATGTTGTTGCAGTATGTTTCGACTGAGGAGTAGGATGCAAATATTTTGACTAAGGCATTGTCAAAATGCAAATTCGAGTTCCACAGAGACAGGATCGGGGTGCCAGATAATCCCTTTTTTGTTGAGAGGGAGTGTTGAAAATAGCAACAAGAAATGCTAAAAATAACATTCTTATAAATAGAATTTTGGGATACATTCCAATTTTAATTAGTCCCTAGATTAAAATTGTGAATTAAAATTCGAATTTGAGCTCAACAGTTGTCTATAAAATAATTAATTAATTCATTTTGAGTTAATTAGTTAGAGAAAATCAAACATGAAGTCTATGTGAAGACATGCAAAAGTTATCCCTTTGATTGTGGAAGTTCTCCCTTAATTAAGGAGATCAGTATGAGTTGTAATTAGTTAGCTCAGTTAACTGAGTTAATTCCAGTTAGATTAGTTTCAATAGTTTGTGGAACTGATTGTGAGTTCAGTGCGTCAATGCATGCATGCATGCAACTAGTGTACTTTAGATAACTGAATATTCTCTCATAAATAACTCATGCATGTCAGTGCAGACAGAGACCCAGTTGAGATCAAAGGAAGGGACAATGTACTATTAGTTGGAGGAATTTTCCTATAAAGGAAACTCATCCATGTAGAAGGAATCATCTCCTTCAGGATTGTGTAGTTATTTCAGAGGTTAGTGTTGTGTGTGAGGTGAGAATCACACAGGTTGCAGCTAGAGGACCCAGGAGAAACTGCACAAGGAAATAGGAGGCTTGGAGGACTAAAGGAAGGCATGTGTGTTGTCTATTTTGTCTATGAGCAACAATGAGGGATTTTATTGAGAGCTGGATAGCTTGTGAGCTAAAGCTTTGTGTAATTCAGAGATATTTCCACTTGTATGATAATATAGAGATCGAGGTTTTTAGCTAAGGCTTTCCCTAGAGTATTCTTCTGTGTTCATGTGTGATTGATTTCTTCTTCATCTATTATATGTGTTCTATTTGATCTTGATCAAAACCGATTAAGCTTCCACAAGTTTGTTTGTAGAAGTAGACCAAGTATTTTGCTTTAGTATATTGCATTATCAGGTGATCTACAATGAGAATTTCTACATGGTATCAGAGGTAGATGATCCATAGAGAAATTTCTACATGATCTAGGCTGATAAAACTCAATCTAGTATCTATATGCAACTGGAAATCTACTGATGAATCTCTAAACCTTGGCCTTCTCCTCCTTGAGATAAGGTACCTATCTCAACAACTCCAAAAATCTGCTAGTATACTCATCATCTGTCATAGAACCCATCCGCAATTCATAAAACTCCTTAGCTCTGTCATCATAGTAACTCTTCGAAAAGTACTTATTCTTGAGAAGCCTTTCAAATGCATGCCAAGTCAAATCCTCCTCATGTATAGATTTGACATTCTTCACATCTTCCCACCAAATATCTGCTTTACCTTTAAGACTAAAAGTGGCTATCTTTGCTTTCATGGTTTCTAAATAGTCATGAAATCAGAAGAATTTCTTCATACCAAGCAACCATGCTTCTACATCATGTGATTTCTTCATCTCTCCATCAAAGGTAGGTGGCGTTTCCTTCTTAAAATCATGCGGAAAGTATCCCCTATCAATCCTCCTATCAGGTTGATGACGATGATGATCATGATTTCTATCAGAACTAGAACTGGAATAGTACATGTGTCAATCACCTCTCATATCCGGAGTGTCCAACAACTTGCCATCTCTAATCATGTGAGATCTATCCAACCTCTGCTACCAGGAGACCTACTGCCATATGCCCCATTAGTTCTATCCTCATGTCCATGGCTGATCCGAAGTGGTCCCTGTCACTGCAAATATGACAAACTCTGAAGTAGTATCACATTCACCTCTGCTTGTTTCTCTTGTGCCCGCATGATTTGTTCATCGTATGCTTTGCAACTCCTTATTTTTTCCTTCAAGATTCTCAATTGGTCTGCCAAGTCAGAAGAGTGCCCCATACCACACCGCTCAGCTGATGCATAGGGATATTCTATGTAGTCTACCACCTTGCTAGCCATATGATCTCTTTCTTGCAAGGCAAACTATGTCAACTACACCAAATCACAAGAAACCAGTGTACCTTAGCATAATTCGGGGAGGATTCCTTGTCTGCAACATCATCAAATCAATGTGATACATGTATAACTTAACCATAATAACATATGGACATATATCAAATAAATGTATCAATGGATAAACACCATTCTAGCTATGGTCCAGTAATCAATGCAAGGCCATATCAACAATGCATGATGTGACTTCATGCATGGAAACAACCATTACTCCATTGCACACATTGCCACATGCAACTATCAACATGCATAAGCAATGCCTAATCAACTACACATATGTAACACATGTAGTCGAGCATAAGTGATCAATTCTTGTAGCCAACCTACAAGACTGATGTTTGTAATCAAAACGTTCAAGAATGCACCTAACATACCAGGATGTAGTCAAGTGACATATAATCAACATGTAAGCTACATATAACCATATGAAACCAGTCATAAACTTCCGACGATGCATCCCACAAAATCACATCAAGTTCCTCATGACAACCTTACTACAATCATGATCAACACGATGCAATGAAACAAGCACATGGAATGCAAGTGTAAGAGACACACATGCAATTGACATGCATGCATGACCAAGCACCTTCACCCAAGGAGAGCGAAACCATGCTCCGATACCAATCTGTAACACCCCTCCTCCCAGGTCCACCCAAGCAGCCAACCAACAGGGCCAACATGTGATGAGAGAGGTTACTATAAGGGATCCAATCTCCTTGGTGACCTTAAGGAAATGGAATCGATGGAACATCACACATAGTCATCCAACATCATCAACATAACCCTCAAGAGACAAGTCAGCCACTTAGACAACCTATCCCTGGGTCCCAATGTTGTTCTGGATCTCTTAGGTCATAGTCTCTCTCATGTTATGGGCAAGGGAACAACCAACAACCTAAAGTCTTTGTCATATGCCTCTGTGCCAGCGACTATGGACTTTTCTCAAAAAATCCGTGCCAACGAGCCCGATATTTTAGCTACTTTTCTAGCCCAGAATCCTGGACTCCGCCCAAAACTTGCTACAACCTTCAATTATCCATCAAATACATGATAACAATGCCGATAAATCAAAATAAACCTTAGGACTAGGCTTGAGCATCCCCAACCGAGACCGACATTCTGTCAAACACTTGGCATCAATGCAACCTACATGTCTAGGATACAAGACATAGCATAAATGACTGAAATAACTTATGAAACATAACTAGAAGGATCACCTCCTTCTCCATTGGACTATTATATCATCAATTAGGTCTTCCATCCATTTAACAATTACAGGTAAATACATGAAATGACCATGACATGAACCAGTCACATAACCATTCTTATAACCAACATTAAACCATATAAATATCAGAGATATGGCAACCATTAAATCCACATATAAACAAGGAAAAAGGTAAGAGAACTTAACTTTTATTAATCAAACGAAAATCCGACTAGGTTTGAGACTTCCATGTACCACTCGACCATAGACATGGCTAAACCAAATATCTCTTTCAACTAGTCACCCCTGTGCCATATTCCAAGCATGAATGTGAGATCTCATAGAACAACCAATCCAATAACAACCAAGGGAATCCAGAGGTTAAACCAACTCCACCCTCACCAAACCATGATCACACCAAAACTGGTGCTCCAATCACAACTGAAATGAACTTGGAATGCCATCCAGAATCCATTACTATCCTTGAGGAATTTTCCATCTCCTTGCCTCTCACGCTTTACCACAATCCAATCCCAGATCACTAGGCCCTAAACCGAGACTAGTCTCTTAAGATTTACCACAATCCAAACCTAGATCACTAGGCCTTATTCGAGACTCCTACCTCAGGCTTTACCATCTATCTCACCAAAACCAGTCAAGGAATTCCTAGGCCTTTGGGAAATGAACCTTGAGACCACCTCTCCCCTAGATTCCAAAATCCATCCGGAAAACCAAAGCTCAAAAACCAAAATAAACATCCCAACACCATGGCATTTGGAAAATTGTAAGGCTGGGCTGAAGACCATTGTCATAACCCAGCAAAACCATGCCACCAATAACAAGATAGCCATACACCAACATGAAAAGCCATGCATGTCCCAACCAACTAGGAAATCACACATGCAAAAGGTTTCCTGCAAGTATTCCTGTTGAAGCTGCTTGATCCCGCTTTCCTTCCTTTCCCTTTGCTTGCTTTTCCTTCCTTGATCCAAAGCTAGAGTGCTCCCAGAAAACTCTATGTGACCAAAAGTGAGAGAGAGAGAGATAATAATGAGAGAGGTCCAAACTTGAACTGACAAAAGGTTACCAATTGATCCTCATAAGCCTTTTTATTAATGAGGCCCCTATTTTCTTCATTTTCCATAATTTTCCTTCAATTTCCTCCTCACATGCAACCTGTGACCTTTCACCTTACTTTTCTTCTAATTTCCTTTATTTTCATTAATAAATGTGCCAAAAATTCCTTTTTGCCTTTTAATGCCTTAGCCTTAGCCTTTGCCAATTTTCCTTAGTCAAAGCACACATCTAGTGATGCCACTAGGATATATTTTCCCAACATTAAGCTTGGAATAAGTGTTCCTTAAACGTGGTCTCATTTTGCCTTTATTAACTTTTATTACATGAAATTTTCACCAAGGTTGTTATAGTCAATTTCACGAGAATTGGATAGGTCTTAAGTTTTAGTTTTTATAAAGAGTTTGACAATGAGCAAGAGTACCACTGGTACTCAACACAGTTTGAGATTAAGAATATATATATATATATATATATATATATATATATATATATATATATAATTTTTTTTATATTATATCATTAGATCAGGAATATATATAAAAAGTGAATATCTTTGTAAAATAATTTGATTAGGAGTAGGTTTAATGGTTAATCACGTGCATCTTTCTAAAAAATTACAAGGCCATTGGGATAGAGTATGTCTGTTTTTGTAGATTTTAGTAGCTATATAATTATAGGGAAGTGGTTACCTTGTCTCACAATATCCCATAAACGAAGCTCTCATACACCAATTTATTGTTCAGCTTCATTGTGACCTTAAGAGGAGGTCTAATACACCAATGAGGTCTCATACACTAGTTTTGTGTATGGATTTGTTGTGAACTTAAGACAACTCACAATATTCATAAAATTTTTGGTGTGTGGATTCACCTTGAACTTAAGAGCACTCACAATATTTAGAAAATTTATAAACTTTTTTTTGTGGGTTAAATTTCATTAACAGAAAAATTGTGGGTTACATATCATATTATAAAATTCAAGTCGATCTCTCACTAGGTAGACCACACAAAAGCAAAAAATGGACTCTTCATAAGGAGGAGAGAGCCAATTGAAACTTGGCAACAACAAAATTAAAACCACTTCTACTATGCGGGCCAAGCCGACCAAATACAAGGAAGACAATAACTATACGATTACACATAAAAAACATTGATCGTCATGTTTTGGGCTCCAAATCTGATCCTGGTATTGGGATAGGGGCTACTGGATTGGCTGAGTTCTACTTGGCTGCACGGGGAAGGCCAAGGTGTCGCTCGAGCCACTCCATTCTTCTGTCTAGCTTGCAAAGATGATTGTGTATATGCTGGAGGGAATGGAGGATATCCAAACATGATTAATGGCAACCAAGGATGGTCTTCCCCATGAGGAATTTCATTTTCTAGTATAGATCGATAGCCTACATATACTGGTTGTATCTTCCCCACGTTTTTCTAGTGATTGGAACCCAATTAACAAGGACTTCTATGTTAGAAAAATAGGGCATGTGAGAGGATGCTTCCTCCACCATGTCAGTGAGTTCATCTTGAACATGTGGAGGTGTAAGTTACCTAAATTGAGAATATGATGCTTGAATTCTGCAGCGCATGTGAGTTCTTCCCCAATAAACTCGCTCTTGGTATGAGGCAACCCCTCCTCTAACTCTGCCTCATTGACATGGCAAGGAAAAAATTTCTGGCTTGACCTGTGTTGACTGACGATGGAAGATAGGCCCGAACTCCTTAGAGAGATAGAAATAGGGCAGTACAAACCAGAGCCATGGTCCACTAATATAATGATTGTAGGAGTTATTGGAGCTAGCCAACATATAAAGTAATGCGATGACACAATTGATCAATGCCTAAAGATGTCGAGTCTACCATCTGAATGCATGAGACCGCCTGTCCATCCAAGACTTTAATATTTTCTTTAGGCATAGGAGGAGGAAAAGACAATAGTGGAAGAGAAACAAAATGAATGATCTCTTTGCGCATAACTTGAAGGAAAGGCCTGAACTGGTTCCAGACTTGTAGACCCACCTTTCTTCTTTACACCAACTAGGCTTTGAAAGGCGAGTCCTGAAATCAAGAAACCAAATAGAGATCCGTTCTACTAAATCTAAGAAGAGGGTAGAAGATTTTACCTCTATAGGCCATGTAGTTGGCAGGGAGGAAGCACTACACAAAACTAGAAAACATAAACATGAGCTAGTAGGAGAAATGTAGAGAGCAAAGACTTGGGTGTAGGATAACAGAGAGATTTGACTTCAATGAAAAATTCAAAGAAACTTATACAAATCAACTTCAACCCATATTAGCCACCAAATTTCAGTGCACCATTGAGGCACCTAATACCCAACATGAGGCCTCTTTCAAGCATGCAACAATAAAATATTCCCCACCGTAAAAAACACACCAAACTAGCTTTCCACTATAGAAATCTCTCGTGAAGCTAGCCAAGGGAAGAAACACCAACAATGGAAGAATTAAAAAAAATAGCATTGCAACAACTAAAACTCAGGACCCCAAAGGAGAAACAATTAACAATTCGTGAAAATAGGAAATTAAACCAGACCAGAAGTTGAGATATATAGGAAAACATCCTTTGTTGTCCCCCAATTCTGGTTACTGTGAGGATTCTAAAACTGATATCCAAGATGCAACAGTTTGCAAGCTTCCCAATTTGACCTGCCTAAAGGATTGCCCTAGAAACTTCCCCTTCATATATGAAATAAATGAACACCATCCCCATGAGAGTAGCATGCATGAAATTCTCAATTCACCCCCCCAAATTAGAGTGACATCCCATCTTTTTCTCCTGAGAGGTGAAGTAAATGGTTGCATAAGGAATAATTAACATCTGCGGGAGGCATGTTTCCATTGTCTCTCATGTAATCATTAGATGGGACAGTGGCAACCCACACCCCCTCTTGGCTGACAGGTGTCACCCCATCTAGGGAGAAACTTTATAAACCCTAAAATTGAATAATAATAATTATTAAGAGTACTCACCATATTTAGAAACATTGTCTGTAATTTGATAGTAGGTTCAAGGTATTTGATAATTTGAATAAGGTAGCTGGGATTCATAATTAAATTAAACTAATTAGCACAACCATAACAACATGTTCAAATTTTTTCCACACAAGATAAACATGTCTTCGAAGAATGGAACTTGGGTGGAGGGGGAATTAAACTTTCCAACTATCACTTCAGTTATTGTCCTTTGACTTATTTTAAATTATTATTTTTATTGATCATTTAAAAAATTAATATATAAGTTAAACTTGTAAATATGCTTTGTTACAATGCCATGGGCCAATACCATGGTTTATTAACACCACATGCCAAAAAAAATCATAACTCATTAATGCAATTTCTAGCAATATTGTGATTTCTTATTGTTTAAAATGCACTTTTGAATGCATTAATGGATTCAACAACCTAAAAAAACATAGAGGCATTTGAACTTTGAAGATTATATAATTTAAAGATATGATTCCGTAAAAATGATTTAAAAAATTAAACTATTAAATGACTAGTAAACAACGATACACACCAATCCATATTAAATATAAAAACACTTACTTCATGATACATCTAAATTAAAAAAATCATAAAAACTAACTAAATATAAATTTATTTTAAATTATTATTATTATTATTATCAACTATAAAAATTAATTGTGTTCCAGCATGATAGAGATGTTGTAATGTCCTCTAAACATTTTGACTTGGTAAAAATAAAATAAAATAATAATGATCAATGATTGCTTAAAAGTAAGAATAAACATAGAATAATTAAAAAAACATAAATTAATAATTATAATTATATTTAATAATTAAATTAACAGAGATTAATCTTAACTCAAGATCCTAGATGGATCAAATCTCTTGATATGCAAATCTGTTTTAGAGTGAAAAGAGATTTGATCCCTCTCCATGCTTGGTAGATGTTAAGATGGATCTAGGTTGGTACATAAGTTAAATATATATACATTTAAAAAAAACATGGAACAAAATTCTTAACCATAGAGATTTAACCCCCGTTTACCATGGAGATTTTTAATTTATATATAGGCTTTGTTATAATACGATGAGCCAATACTATGACTTATCATTACCACATCCCCAAAATCCATAACTCACTTCATATGACACTTGTTCATATGACATTTTCTTAAATTAATCAATTTAATTAAAAGGAAAAAAAAAAACATAACTACTTTGGAGATATATCTTAACCCTTGATTGATTTGTGTATATTATTATTAATATTTTAAAATATTCTATGCAGGTTAAATTTCTTCTATCCACCTAATAATTTTTGAAAATTAGATTAAAATTGTGAAAACCCTATTTCAAAATAAACGCAATAACATCATTAAAAAAATAAATAAACTATAATGCTCAGATTTTCCGAGAAATCACATAGAGAACAAAGGGTCAATGTGTTTCGAACCTAGATCTAGGTTCATCATCAGGACGAGGATGAGGAGCAAGATCAACTGACCAAAAAAATATAAGTCTCAGAGATGCGAAGGTAAATTCCCAATGGTTGAATAATAATTTTTTTAAAGTTTTATAAAAATGACCGTTAAAAGACCAAACACAAATTAGTTAATTTTGAATTTTAATTTATTTTACTTTGAATTTTAATTTTAAAAAATTGATAAATTCTAATATTTTTGTTATTATAATATAAAATTTGCTAATAATAAAATATTAGAATTTATCAAAATTTTAAAATTAAAATTCAAAATAAAACAAATTAAAATTCAAAATTAACTAATTTGAATTTGGTCCTTTAACATTCATTTTTATAAAACTTTAAAATTTTTATTCTTTAACGGTTGGGAATTTACTATTGCATTTCTGAGATTTATATATTTTTGGTATATTGATCTTGCTCTTTATCCTGGTCTTGATAATAAACCTAGATATAAGTTCTAAAAGGGTCAACCATTCATTCTCTATGTGATTTCTCAAAAAAAAAGATTTAAACGTTATATCATAAATTATAATTAAAATATATACCATCTGTAAAATTTATATTATGAAGAGTATAGGGTAATTCACAATACAATTTTTTTTTTTAAATATTCAGCAAGTAAAGGTGGCAAGTTTTTGCCATAAAGACCGTTGTGGACACCCACTAATAGCCAAATCAACTTTATATCGTTGGAAACCTAATTACCAATTCTCTAATTTAAAATAAAATGCGTAAAGAGCCAAACCTGTGGAGGGTGAGATCCAACTCCTCCCAAGGAGGAGCCTACGCAACTCCCGCTGACACCCATAACGGATGCTGCCGTAAATCCTAGTTCGAGGTTGGGTGAAACTTTTTGGTGTTTGAGAGTTAAGACCACTAGTTTACCATAAATATTTCGAAACCACTGTTAACCGTGCTGGAATAGCTCAGTTGGTTAGAGCGTGTGGCTGTTAACCACAAGGTCGGAGGTTCAAGCCCTCCTTCTAGCGCCTTCATTATTGTTTTATATAATTTAATAATTATATTTTGGATGCAATATTTTTTTAACATTTTATTGTTTGATTCTATAAAAGTTATTGTTTTTTATTATTGTTTTATATAATTTAATAATTATATTTTGGATGCAATATTTTTTTATATTTTCATTGTCTTATAGGTTCTATAAAAGCTATTGTTTTTTATAATTATTTGTTTTTTATAATTTAATAATTATATTTTGGATGCAATATTTTTTTAATATTTTATTGTTTGATTCTATAAAAGTTATTGTTTTTTATAATTTAATATTTATATTTTGGATGGCTTTTTACAATTTAATAATTATATTTTGGATGCAATATATTTTTAATATTTCATTATCTGGTTCTATAAAAGCTATTGTTTTTTATAATTATATTTATAATTTTGGTGGTTTTTAAATATTAATTATATTGGGATGCAATATTTTTTTAATATTTCATTGTCTTATAGGTTCTATAAAAGCTATCGTTTTTTATAATTTAATAATTATATTTTGGATGCAATATTTTTTTAATATTTCATTGTTTTATAGGTTCTATAAAAGTTATTGTTTTTTATAATTTAATATTTATATTTTGGATGCAATATCTTTTTAATATTTCATTGTCTTATAGATTCTATAAAAGCTTTTTTTTCAAAGTGTATAACAAAAACAATATATTTATATCTCAACCACGCGAATTATCAAGGTGTACAATAAAAAGACAATTATTTATAGAACATATAAGCGAATGAAATATTGAACGATATTGCAACAAAAACACAATTATTTATAGAACATATAAGCCAATAAAATATTGAAAGATATTGCACCCGACGTATGATTATTTAATTATAAAAAAGAAAGTATGATTATTTAATGAAATATTGAAAGATATTACACCCAAAATATGATTATTTAATTTTTTTTTAAAAAAACAAAACAAAAACAAAAAAACATTATTTAATCATAAAAATCCATATCATATACACTAGAAAGAAGACTTTTA
>APFE030188400.1:121081-152330 GCA_000404065.3 Pinus taeda | reverse complement strand
TATGTTCTATAAATAATTGTGTTTTTGTTGCAATATCGTTCAATATTTCATTCGCTTATATGTTCTATAAATAATTGTGTTTTTATTGTACACCTTGATAATTCGCGTGGTTGAGATATAAATATATTGTTTTTGTTATACACTTTGAATTACAAATACTTTTTCTTTTCTTCTTCTTTTTTTTTTTTTTTCTCAGTAGACTTTGAATTACAAATACCTACATCAAGCTTTTTTCAACATTTCATTTGCATAAGTTTAGTGTAATTATTACAATTTAAGTAGACACATTTTTCGTGCATGCTAAGAAATTATAAATAATCATAATTTGGGTGCAATCTCTTTCAACATTTCATTTGCTTATTTGGTCTATAAATAATTGTGTTTTGGTTGTACACCTTGATCATTTGCGTAGTTAAGCTATAAATAAACATATTTTTGGTGCATTTTAAGCCTTTTGTAATGTTTCTCTTAGCAATATAGAGGGGACATGTATAAAAGATTTTGATTATAATGTGATTGTCTTGGGATAACTTTGTTGGTTGAAGTATGTGCTGCTAACCATAAGGTTGGAGGCTACCTCTCAAAATTTCATTTGCTTATTTGGTCTATAAATAATTGTGTTTTTGTTGTACACCTTGATCAATTGCATAGTTGAGCTATAAATAAACACACTTTTGGTGCATTTCATGCTTCTTACAATGCTTCTCTTAGCAATATAAAGGGGCATGTATAAAAGCTTTTGATTCTAGTGTGATAGTCTTGGCATAATTTTGTTGGTTGGAGTATGTGGTTGTTAACCATAAGGTTGGAGGTTAAAGCCCTCCATCATGTAGATAATTTTTTTATCATTTGGTGTCATTAACAACACTTTTGGTAAATATCGAGCTTCATTTAATGTTTCACTTGCATAGTAGTATTATAAATAACCACACTTTTAGTGCACACCAAGCCTATATAAATAACCATGCTTTTAGTGCAAGCCAAACCTCTTTCAAAATTTCACTTGATCAATAATTAAGAATACTTTTGGTGCACACCTTTATCACTTGCACAGTGAATCTCCAAATAAACATTATTGGTGCATGACAAGTCTCTTTCAATGTTTCTCTCAACAATACAAAAGAGAGTGTCTATAAGATTTTTTTATTCTAATTCAACCATGTTAGAATAACTCAGTTTGTTAAAGTGTGTGGCTATTCAACGCAAGGTCAAAGGTTGAATCCCTCCTAGAAAATTCATTTTATTATGTGCATAGTTAACAAGACTTTTACTAAACATTAAGCCTCTCTCAATGTTTCACATTTGTAGTTGAATAATAAATAACCATGCTTTTGGTGCACCACAAGCCTCTTTGAACATTTAGTTCCTTAAAACTTCAAAATGCATAGTGAATCCTCTATAAATAACCTTTCTTTTGGTGCACACCAAGTATTTTTCAATGTTTTACTTGCATAGTTGATTTATAAATAACCACACTTTTGGTGCATGTCTTTATCAAGTGCATAGTTGATTTATAAATAACCTCTCTTTCGGTGCATGCTTTTATCGCTTTCATAGTTAATTTATAAATAAACATGCTTTTGGTCTATAAATAACCACACTTCGATGAACACCAAGCTTCTTTGGATATTTAATGCTCAATAACTTCAACATGCACACATTTTAAATGAGCTCATTACATTACCTTGTCCAATGAACATTGCCTATCTTTTGTTGTGCTCAATCCCTAACACATGAGCACTACCTAACTCTTTAGGATTGTAGAGACAAGTTAGTTTACAACTCAAGCTTAGTATTTCACTCTTTAGGTGTGCTATAGGTATCATCATTTATTGGATAATGCCAAAAGATTTCTTCTTCTGCATAGCATTTTGACATAATGGGATTGTTCCTACTTTGGGCAGATGGTTGATATTTTCAGAACCATGGTTTTGGTGCATGGTCTCTTTCAACCCTCAACATGCCAAAATTCCAACGCGCACACTTTTCAAAGGAGCTAGTCACACTTTTTAATGATGCAACTTAGGCTTTTGACCCTGAGCTCTACTTGCACCTTCTTTCTTTTAGTGACAAGATGATGCCTTATTATTCCAATCCACAATATGGGCTTGAGAGCCTTTTTGGTTTTTTTAGTTGGAGTGCTTGAGAGGGAAGCTTTACAAATTTTCTTAGGGAAAGTGACACCAAAGGGACCAATGCTAAAATAAGATTTACACCTAAAGGGAACTTGGTCATAGCCCAAATTTTGAGTCCATATAACACCTTCCACACCAATTCCATTAGCAAGCCAAAGCTCAAATCCACCTCAACATAGATCCTTGCACATATGGTTTTAAGACTATAAATAATCCATATCAAACCATTTTCTTAAATGTCAAACACCTTTTATGAGTAGCAATTATGATAGATCATATTCAAAATTAGATGATAAAAACACAAGTCAAAAAACATTAAATACTAAATTAAGCACACACTAGCAATGCTTAAAACTTTGCATTTCTTTTAATTTATAAGCAATCTGCAATAGTTGTTGCATATCTAAAACTTCTTTAACTAAAACAATTTTAGTGATAGACATAAAAGGTCTTTAGAATAACATGGATGATGCATATAAAATCTAAATACAAAACATAGAAGTAGAAAGGATGCTACCACAATGTTGTCCTTAATGCACATATAAGGTTCAAGCCCTCCTATTTTATATAGTTTCAAAAGTTTTGGCTTTTAACCCAACTTAATTATATGAAACTATCCTATTTTGTTCTCAAGATTCACTCCATTAATAATAAGTAGAGTTCATCATCAAGTCTTTTTCGTTCTTTCATCCCTTGCTTATTTCATTTTTGCATAACCACTTTTTCTGTACTTAAAAAGCTATTTGGTCATAATCCAATTTTTAAGTCTAGATATGACCTTCACACCTAGAAAAATTTCCTTCAATAATTTAAACTAACTTAGATACACCTCAACATAAATACTTGCATAAGTAGTTTTATGACCATAAATCATTTTCGAGAAGAAAATTTAAAAAAATTCCAATTTCCAACTCCACTTATAAATGAAAATTCTATTGGGAAAGAAGTATGCCATAAAACTACTTCTTCTTGGCTAAGAGTTCATCTTCCTTAGACGTAAGGAAACAAGTTAGCGGCCCAAGACCTAGAGGCATCTGGGAGGAGTGAAAGCCTACTCCCTTATGGACCACCAATGAGTAATTCTAGGTGGTGTGGTTTTCCTTGAATAACAATGATGAGTCAACCTGCATTCATGGATAACAACCAATGATGGTTGTCCCACTGTGTTGTTAGGATTACAACATACCTCTTTTGTTTTGTACATTAGGGAAAAAAGACAAAAACCCTAAACACATTTTTTAATTTTTAATTTTTTAATTTTTTAATTTAATTTAATTTTTTTCTAAAAAATCCAAAAACATTTCAAAAAATTAAAGAAAAACATCAAAAAATAGTTTTAGAGGTTGGAGCGAGAATCATAAAAATCATTTTGAAATGCAAGTATTGTTGGAAAATATAACTAGTTTTGGTCTTCATTAATGTATTTGAGTCATCATAAAATGTACTTGTCAAAAGAATAGATAAAACAATTTTTATTATTGTAACAATGAGTTATTAAAGCATGGGTTTCATGATTGGGTCATCATTATATTAGTCAAAGTCCCCATTGTGGAATCCTAGGATTAATATTGAATTTATAGAGTCATTATACATTCATTCCAATAAGTATCCTCGACTACCTGACCTTTCGACTCTCGACTAGCAGGTCGGGCAAACTTCCAAAACTCCTTAAGTATTTTTGCTTACTTGCCCGACCTACGATCAACACCCGAATTTTGTGTAGTCGGGGGTCGGGAAGGAATACAACTTCAACAAATAAACAAACTCTTGACCTCCCAACCACCTGACTGCCCAACTCCCTGCATAAAATAATATTGTTTTCCTCAATTTGCATGCATTTTGTTTTTATGTGATTGAAATGTATTGATTTGAAATTTCATCGTTTCACGCTTAATGGATTCATTTTGATATCAATAATAAATTTCTCGATGCTATCTCAATTCACAAAAAAATACAATTGGATTACTCAACAGGAAATTAATGAACGAATTAAATCACAATCTCCTTAGGTTTTTATTAAAAAATCATAACTCCCTAGAGAATTTCTCTTGCATGTTGTTTTATTCTTTTACACCTGGTTCAAAGAAACTTGAATTGAAGAAATATGATATTAGTTGCTGAAATTCTATGTAAGAAGGCTAATACTATAAAAGATTCTTAGTTCAATTTCAAAATTTGATTAGGAAAAGCTTATTTGTTTTCAATTCTCTATTTACAGGCCACAAAATGGGGAAGAAAGGAAAATCGCCAACGACAAAACAACAAGTGGAGCAGATAAAGGAGAAGCTTAAAGAAATAGAGAATCCACATATGGAGGAGGCCAACTTCAACCCATTCCTCATCTCCGACTCAACTTACAAGACCCAGAAAGAAGGTACAATGAGATGGGAGGAGATTTTTTATTTCTTTGAAGATAGAGGATGGTTAAAAAATGCAAGGTCTTCTCAAACAAAGAATAATTAGTTTGGAGGTATTAGAAGAACAAAGTTACACAAGGTAGCTTTCAGGGCCAAGATTTTCCATTACTATGATATGGTTTCATGGATTTTTTCTCATGTTGGTGTTTCAAACCCAACAATAGAAGACCATAACAAAATTGTCATAGCCTCATGGAACACAAAATTCCTATCGACCATTTATAAGCTCAGTCCCCCAGAAATCCAACGCGATGTTGATTTCCTAAAAAAAATTTGAAACATTGTCTTCCAGAAATGCGGGGAGAATTATGAAAAAGTAATTGAAGATTGGTTAAGGGAAGAAAATGAAGGGTTTAATCCTAAGGCTAACAAGGAATGTCCCATAGCTATTTTCAAGAAACCCATAAAATTTCTCATCAAAATGCTAACCCAATAATTTCGGGAGCGATACACTGAACATGGTAAAATCAAATGGATTCCAATAATCCGTAGCATACTCCATGATGATAGACATCTCAATTGGGGAGACATTTTGTCACAAAACATCACAAATGATTTAAAATTGTCATTATCATATCCCCCTAGCTATAAACACATTTATGTATGTCTTCTTATATGATAGATATTGCCATTGCCTCAGTCCCATTTCCCCTCATGAAATGGAACTACCCCTCTAACCAACCTCTCCCTATTCAAAATCATGCCAATATGACATAACCTCACTCCTGTTTGGTCAAACCCCTCTAAGAATTAGTCAAAATCTGAATGAAGTCATAGAGTCCATTGGTCACTAGTTTGTTGAAGAGTTATTTTCTTATATAAGAGTCTATGGGAGTGAGGTTGGCCCTCATCTCCTACCCCATTATATACTTTAAAGACTCGCCCTAAGAGAAGTGGAAAATCAAGATGTTTTGAATGGCTAGGCTAGGAAGTTAAGTAAGTTACATAAGAAAATTTGGCCCCGGTTTCCAATTAAGTTTGGTGAAATAAATATCAGAAGAAAAGGACATGGATTCAAGGAAGCAGAAGAACTTCAAGAAGTTTAGACACATTCTCTATCTCAATATGATTATTATCCTCATGAGATTATTAGCAATCATTATACAACATTTAACTTTATGAAAATATTTTCTCATCAAGAGCCTCCCTTTGAAAATATTTTAATAGATATTGATTATTTTCAGCGAGCCATAGAAAGAGGAAAGATTTTAGATATTGAAGCAAGAAACCAGTTATAAAAGTTTAGAGAAAATTTGGTTGAAAGTTTCTTAAAATAAAAAGGTCTTCATCTCAATATCTCTTTTAAGGAACTAAATCTTCTGAATTCCTTCAATTTAATTTCAACCAAATCACCTCAGATCCTTTTGTTGTCTCTCAAAAGAAAAAAGAAGTTCAAATTGAGAAAATGAAAGGTGTTGTTATTACAGATAAGGAAGCAGAAAACTATGAAGTACTGAAGAAAGATCATAATGTTACAATAGAAGATACAATGAAAAAAGTTCCTAAAAAAAGCAAGAGAATCCAGTAACAACCAAAGTAGCAGAAAATAAAACAGTAAGTGAGAAAGATATTATTCTAATCAATTCACCCAAAGAGACAGAGCAAAAGCAACCAGAATACACAAGAAGTCAAGAAATGGCAATTGAAAAAGAGAAGGAAAATCATATATCTAATGATACTATCACTCAGAAAAATAAAGAGGCAATGGACTCATAAACAAAGATGGATGCTATTTCCACTACATCTCCTAAGGCCTCAATGATACCTATTTCCACCAAGATCCCTTGGTAATCCTTTTTGTTCAAACCAAATTTTGAATTAGAAACAGTTCATGATACAGTGCCTTCTTTAACATATTACCATTTCAATTCTCATACCAAGTCAGTAGTGAGGAGAACAAAGAAAATAAAGCATGATTCTTTAGAGTCTGTATCCAAATTCAGTTGGCAAGCTCAAGAAGATGTAAAAGAGAAGGCCCAGGAATCTTCCTAGGCCAAAAGAGCTTTTGTAAATTATAACCAATATAATCTAAATGAGCTTGTAGCCTCATATGACAACAATCTATAGAAAATTAAAGTGTTAGAGAAACAATTAGAGAAGAATGAACTATTTGATGAAGAAAATTGGCAAAAGTACTCTACAACTCTAATTCAAGGTTTCACAGTAAAGAGAGAAAATATAAAAAAATGTTTTCAGGTGGAATTGAAAGAATTAAATTCAAGAAATGAGCAACATATTAAAAAATTATGGCAAATGCATGAAAATCAAACTCGCATTGTGAAGGAAGACGCTTAAAAGTAATACTGAGGTTGTGACTATGACTTTAAAAGATCAAATTGTTCTTTGAAAAGCCAACTCAATCAGAATCAAGAAGCCACATAGAGCCTTGAAATTTTCAAAGAGAGTATTGCAAATTTGTCTAATTTTAAGAAAAGATTGATCAAAATTTTACAAACAAATGGATATAATCTCAAGATTTTATCGAGAAGTTACAAATGTAAATGATAGGATTGATTATTTAATAGAAGAATTAAAAACAAACTTTTGTCTATTCTTGACTGGGAGAAGGAATTTCAATTTGATGAAATTCCAAAAGTTTCTAAAATAGATAAAGAGGTAAATGCTTGCATCATTGAACTATAGAGAAGATGAAGGTAGGGAAATCAAAGAATGGAACAAAAGTGCTCAAGGGCAATGTTTGACAATTTGGGAGAAAGGAACTGATTTTTAAGAATAATTCGACCTTCTAGGTTCCAAGACACTGAAAGAAATTGTTCCAAGGGAATTAAGACATCCAACAGAGGAGCATGTCATCAAATATCAACAAGAAATTAAAAGTATAAAGGTTTGGACGCAACAAAATTTCCAGAAATTACTCCAACTTCCTTTTGAGAAAATTAAGCTCATTGAGAAATTCGAAAGAAAATATCATAAAATAAAGAAGAAAGTCCAATGTTTGATTGTCAGATGTCAAATTAGCATAAATCAGTTTCCTTCTATTCACTTCTCAGTTGTTTCCCAGGTGTATTCACAATGGGTGAAACACATCGAGGTTCATGCACTCCATCTATTGCTTAACTTGAACTATGAAGATTATGAAGACTAGGAGAAGTTACCTACTTATCAGGGAGATACAATTGAACAATGATAGAATTTATATTTTTAGAAGCAACTATCTACTTTTAGAAAACCTTTTGATTTTCTTGTTTTAAGACTTATCTTATCTTTTGAAACATATCCTATTTTTTCAAGTATTAGAGAACCTCTTACATTGGTGTAAGGGGTCGAAGAATTGTGAAGACTCAAGACTTGTATTTTTGAATCAATTTTGAAGTAACAATTTTTTGAAGGCTAGTTTCAGTTTTAATGTGTTATGGGCTATGAGATTTATGTTTGGACATCTATTTAATTACTTAATGGATGCTTCTGATATTTCTCTTCAACTTGTGATATTTATTTATAAATGAATATTTGATATTTCTGTTAAGCATTTCTCATGACATGTTACAATCTACATCCATTTATCAACAAAGTCTTATGAATGGTTAGTTTTTCATTACTGCTTGATGATTGGAATTTTATATTCAATCGATAGGATTTTATTTGCTCTCGTTTTCGAGAAAAATGTTATTTTTTTATTTCTTTTAGTTAATGCATGCATATATATTCCATAAAATAACAAAAAAAATGTTTGAATAAGATGAAAACTTGAAAAAATATTTTTTTTTAGAGTTTTCTGTATAAAAACTCTTTCAAAACTTATCCATGCAATTATCTGGACCCAAAATCCAGTTAGGATTTGAAATTACATGATATTTCATGTGGTATTGTTTTCATTAGAATCTTTTAGTCCTCGTTGTTTAAACTGAACCTATCATACCAACAATTTATGTTTATATTTTTGTAGATAATTGTAAATATTAGAGTATGTCATATATTTTCCCTAGATTAGTTATTGTTATAAATTAGTTTAGTTTTAGTTTAGATAACACAAGAAACGTAACCTTTGTTCCAGAGATTATACGATCATCTAAACGAAAAAGGGTTTAATTGGGACCCTGATTAGGAAAATACTCATTCGTTGCAGGAGGAATTCTTCCAGCTGTCAACACACTGTTAGTTTAACAATTGAGTTATGATAGGTTTTCCAATTATGAAGAAAAAAACTTATATATCAAAATTAAATTAAATTAAATTTCTTGTATTTATAAGTCAATTACAATACATACTACATAAATATAGTAAACTTCTCTACAACAATCTAGGTGATGCATATCAAATTTCTCTTGAGTAATATAGGTGATGCATGTACACACCATATGTAAAATAAACAAGATATGTAAGATGGGTCATCGATAATTGTGTATTTCATACAACCATTTAATCATAATATTATTATAACATTCCTCTTAGTATTATAGGAGTAATAATGTCGTCATTATCTAAAATCCCTCTAATGAAAGTTTTAGATGAAGACAACTTAGTGTTTTCAAGAACATGTGCTATGGTTTTTATAATTATATATTATGTTTATTATGTATTTATAAAGTGATTAATAAGATGAATGTCACTAGGGGGAATCATAAGGAGCTTGGAATTTTTCCGGTCTCAACGTTGTGTTAGATATGTGACAAGGAAGTATAGGGTGTGCATAACTACCTTTCTGAATTGCGGTGATTGTATTTTTCTGGGGATTCTTTATTTATTTCCAACCCTGTGGTTGTTGGATTTTATGCTGATTTATATTTTTGTTCACAAGTGTCCTACAATAGGATTTTTGTATTCAGAGGATTTAGTGGCGGCGTTAATTTTTAGTCTCTACAAACATGCTAATCGATGAGGTGAGGATACTCTATGTTTGAGCAACATGTTTTTGTCGCATTAGGATTAATTTGGGATATATCTAATCCGTTCAATCCTTCACTAGATCATGAGACTTTGTCTCCCAATATTGAGTGTTTTGAAGGTAGTAAAGGTGGTGAAAATTCTTT
Organism: Pinus taeda; assembly: GCA_000404065.3. NCBI lineage: Eukaryota > Viridiplantae > Streptophyta > Pinopsida > Pinales > Pinaceae > Pinus > Pinus taeda. Next base: position 142,787 of record APFE030188400.1, on the reverse strand, counting down.
GAATTCTCTAGGGTAGGTTGCCGCTAAGCCTTCTCCACCCTCTACTAGCCTTGGTTCTGCTGGCCCATCTAAGGTATGAAATAAAGGGAATAGCCATAGGGAATTTTTCAGGGAATATTATTGGTTAAGCTTCATTAAATTCTTGTATAAATGATAATTAGAAGCCAATTTTGTGTTTTTATGTCAGAGTCTGATGTATCAACAATAATGGGAAAATATTGGAACGAGGGAAGTCTGATTTATTTTTAGAGAAGTGGAGATTAAAATTCAAACTTTTGCATGATCTAATGGATTTAAAAAAGGTTTGGGCCATCTTCCCAAAATTCCCATGGGTTTTTGGCTTAAATATATGTTGCAAGCCATAAAGAAGAATTGGGATAATTCGTATGGTTAGAAGAGTATTTCATGACAAAATTTGATAGAAGATGTGTTTGGGTTCTAATTGAGGTCAACATGCGCGATGGACTAGTGGAGGAGTTGGAGCTTCGATTTATAGGAAGTGGACACAAATCATGGACTGTTGAAGAATTTTCTTTCGGTGCTTCACATGCAAACAAATAGGACATCTCCTAGATTAGTGCGACTACAAATTTTGTGGAAAAGTGGGAAAAAGGTTTGGTTAAAAAGGATGGGTCACAAAAGCCTGTGCTTGATGAAGGCATAGTAGATGTCCTAGATAATGCTCTTTTCGAGGTTCCACTGATTGAGGTCAAGGCGATGGAATCCAAAGGTACAAATGCCTTAACCTCATGTGAAGCTATTTCTATGGACATAATTCTTCCTCCCAATTAGTTACTTCTATGGACATGATTCTTCCTCCCAATTATTTTGGTGGTTTTTTGGTTGTTATTCCCCCCTCTCCTATGTAGGAAGAGGTCTGCATGCCTCCAATAATCTCCTAGGATCTAGTAATCCACCCATAATTTCAAAGACGTCACCTCCATCAACTAATTATCATAAGGCTCCGCTAATTCAGCTATAATCCCTTCCCTCTAGGTAGAATCTAGCTCATATATCTCTCTTCTTGAACTTGATTTTTTATGTAGAGAATCAAATAAAGGTAGTAGTATTTTTTTTTGAAGAAAATATGATTTAAGATCTTGGTTTAACTCCTTGCCAAATGTTGTATCTAAAGGTGGCCTGACCAAAGACACCCCTTCCATTGGTTAAGTGGGTAGAAGGTATTTCCTATCCAAATCCCAACAAAGGGCCAAAGACAACATTCAACATGGAAGGAAATCTACGATAATGGGGGCTCTTGGAGCTAAAAAAGCCTTAGAGAAAGCTCCAAAATGATAGTTATCTCTTTGAATATAAGGATTTTTTTGGGGTGCCTCTAAAAAATGTGCCATCAAATGTCTCATGCGATCATGCAATCTAGACATCATTCTTTTGCAAGAGACGATGACCAATGGAGAGAGAGCTCACATAGTATTAGAACCATGGTTAAAGGGATGGTCATTTTTCACCCTCAATGCCATTGGTATCTCGAGTGGTTTATTAACAACATGGAGCCCATCCTTTAGGGATATTTCTTCCATGTCTCATAATAATAATATTTCAGTGGAATGGAATTTAAGAGCTTAAAGTCTATATGGAAGATAATTAATGTGTACATGCCTTATATGGACCACAAGTTGTTTTGGGACAATCCTTTTGCTTCAAGGTGGTTGTCTAATGCTCCTATTATTTTGGGTGGTGATTGAAACTTCACCGCGTCGTTAAGGGAAGTATGAGGTTGCAAGCTTTAGCTTGAACCCTTGGAGGCTTATTTTGTCCACTTATTTTTGTATATTAACATGTAGATTCACAACTCATGTAATTTTCTAAAACACAAGACAAGAATCTACTCTACTCTTTACAACGGAAGCACATAAAGATCGATGAAAACAATAATCGACAAGAGGAAGATACTTAATGGAACATAACACAATATTTATCTAGGGAAAGGCACATCTCAAAACCCATACTATTTATATTGCATTAATCAGAAATTCAAGATGAGAATACAATGCTTGTTCTCACAAGAACAATCCCTACACAAGTATAATTAACTATCAACTCACAAGCTAGCTTAAGCAAATCCCTAGCATATTCAACAAATCTCCAAGCCCCTATTTCCTTACGCTCTTGGTCAAAGAATTTGGATGAATACAATATGCTCTGCTCAACTTGCACAAGTATTTTCTATCCACCGCATGTCTAACTTCCTTTGGCCAATTCTTAGCTAAATTTCCAAGCCCACAAGCTTCTAATTCCTTGCACAATTCCTAGATGAATTATTCTCTATTTAATGAGGAAATCCTTCTTCCATAACCATACAATCCAAACTGAGGTCCTTCTCTGATTGGATGCATGATATGAACAACTCGAAAAATCATACAACTAACAATACACTGTCTCTGCACTCTAGTCTCAACTGGGTCTTTATTTGAACTTACATGCATGAGTTTCTCATGAGGGAATATTCAGTTAGCTGGAGTAGCACCGAGGATGCACCAGTGCACCAACTCACTACTAAACCTCTATTAGTTCCACCAATAGTTAGAAATAGTTTAACTGTCTATAACTCAGTCAAACCGAGTTATCTAATTACAACTCAAATAAACTCATTTTGGACCCCTAAAATTTAGGGAGAACATATACATGACTACAGAAAGACTTCCAACTCAAAATACCTAAGTTAATTAAGTCAGCATAACTTAGTTAACTATTACAAGCTGCTATGAGAAAATAATTACAATTTAATTCAAGGACAAATTAAATTGGAATTTCACAATGTTATTTTTAACATTTGTTGTTTCTATTTTCAACACTCCCTCTCAACAAGAAAGGAATTCAACTCTATCCCGATCCTAAACCTTTGCAATGTTCTGCATGCAACACTTCTCTCTAGTGTTGTTGCTACAACAACTCCAAAAAAAAAAAAAAAAATCCAACCTGAATCAGTATGATGCATCTGTCATTAAAGTCTCCGACTGTTATTTCCTCTGTTGACTGAAAACTCTACGCTTCTGCTGACTCTTCCTTTCTGCATTGTTGTCAACCCTTCTTTGTGCTCTTCATTATCTGACTAATCTAGCCTCTGTCACTTTGATCACTGACTGCATCAATCACCACTAAATCCTCTAGCTACTAAGTACTTTGGGCTCCCATAGCAAGGCAAGATCCATGAGATAAAACCTCTCAATGCACCCTACCCAATTTCAACCCTCTTGGGACTATCACTTCACACCTCTCCACCTCACACTTGGAGGTATGGCTACATGTTCTCCCTCTTCCCACTTGGCTTGAAGTCCCCCCCTACTGGGGGTCTCTACATGAGTGGATGCCTCTACTCGGTATCCTCTCTGCTTCTCCAATTGTGGCTGGTCCACAATTTTCTAAGTCTACTTCTGAGGCTTCTTCTGGGGCTACATGTTGAGAGGTGATTCACTCTCCCTCTCAAACACCAAGTCTCCAACCTTTGCCTTGCTCCTAAAGGCTTTGCATGCATCTTGTACCTCAAGAGCATACAAGTTCTTGACCTGTGCACTGATCTGTTTCACTTGTCCTGTGGAAATGCGTCTAAGGAAAACATTTCCCTTACTAAAAATCACAGTCTTCCAACACTGCAACTGAAACAAGATTCTTCTTTAGCCCTGGAACATACATCACATCTATGATCCTCAGAGGGGAGTTAGACTCCCTCTGAAAGGTAACTATACCAATCCCAGTAGCTCTATACCTCCCATCATCTCCAAACTCTATGCTCTACTTGAGGTCTTTCTCATTTGTCCCCCATCATATGGAACGAGGCATCACTATCAAGATACCACATGCCTCCCATGAAAACGTTGGCCATGCATGCAATGAGAGTGAAATCAAGTTTGAATTGTGAAGCTAGAGCTTCACTTGCTGCAACTATTGCAAGCTCCTTCTTGCTTGCTTTCTTCTGTGGGCAATTCGTGGCATAGTGACCATGCTCGTGACAATGAAAACACTTGACTTTCGACAAGTCTCTCTTCTTGCTGCCCACCTCACCTTGGGACTTCTTTCCCTTGATATTCTTTTCCTTACTCGCTAAGGCAACATCCTCTTCCACTTCTTTGGAAGAGGTCCCATCTTTGGTGTTCTGTTGAAACTCCTCTTGTACCAAATCCGACCACGTCATTTCCAATATGGAAGCTTTTCCCTCCCATTGAAAGAGTCTTGATAACTATGCCAACTCTTGGGAAGTCCTAGAAGAGATAGGCTCACCATATCATCCTCGACAATAGTGATTGCAACACTTCCAAGCTCACCCTTACAATGGGTGAACTTGGTAAAGTAATTTGGAATTGAGTCACCTGCCTCCATCTTGATTTTTCGAAATTTGTCCTTCAGTGCCAACTTCTTATGGTACTGTTGTTTTGAAATAGGTTCGTCAATGCTTTCCACATAGCATGCAGAGTTTCCTTACCATGGAGACTCGAGACAATGTGGTCTCGAACTCCCTCAAGGATAATTCGCCTTGCCCTTGGCACACACTTCTTCCATTTGGCCAAATCTTTTGCATCCGATGCTAGTGGCTTAGGAATGTCTTGATCAATGAATTCCTTAAAGGCCATTATCCTTTAGAACTTTCTCCATTTTGTCCTTCCAATCTATGTAATTCAATTTTCCATCCAAGGCATACTCGAGCAGGAAACCGTAGAATGCCATCTACCGATCTTGAAGTATGTAATGCAAATTCGAATTTCCCCTGTAACCCAAAACTCAAAATTTTGAAATATCCTCTAGAATACTGTCTTCAACTCTGATACAATGTAGATTAACCTGTAGATTAACAACTCATATAATTTCCTAAAACATAAGACAAGAATCTACTCTACTCTTTACATTGGAAGCACATAAATATCGTTGAAAACAATAATTGGAAAGAGGAAGATAATCAATGGCACATAACACAATATTTATCTGGGGAATGACACAACTCAAAACCCCTACTATCTATTTCATTAATCAGAAATGCATGATGAGAATACAATGGTTGTTCTCAGAATAATAATCCCTGCATAAGTATAATCAACTCTCAGCTCACAAGCTAGTTCAAGCCAAATCCTTAGCCTATTCATCATATCTCCAAGCCCCTATTTCCTTGTGCTCTTGGTCAAAATTTTTGGATGAATACAGTATGCTCTGCTCAATCTTGAACTCAACCTGCATAAGTGTTTTCTATGTGTTGCCTCACTGACTTCCTTTGACCAATACTTAGCCAAATTTCCAAGCCCCCAAGCTTCTAATTCCTTACACAATTCCTAGAGGAATTAGCCTCTATTTAATGAGGAAATACTTCTTCCATAACTGCACAATCCAAACTGAGTTCCTTCTCTGATTGCATGCATGATCTGAACAACTCAGAAAATCATACAACTGATAGTACAGTGTCCTGCCACTCTAGTCTCAATTGGATCTTTCTCGAACTGGCATGCATGTGTTTCTCTTGAGGGAATCTTCAATTAGTTGGAGTAGCATTGAGGATGCACCAGTGCACCAACTCACTACTAAACCTCTACTAGTTCCACCAACAATTAGAACTAGTTTAACTATCTATAACTTAGTCAAATTGAGTTACCTAATTACAACTCAAATAAACTCATCTTGGACCCCTAAAATTTAGGGAGAACATATACATGAATACATAATACTTCCAACTCGAAATTCTGAAGTTAATTAATTCAACTTAACTTAGTTAACTATTACAAGTTGCTATGAGAAAATAATTACAATTTAATTCAAGGAAAAACTAAGTTGGAATTTTTAGATGTTATTTTAAATATTTCTTGTTGCTATTTTCAACAATTTCAATCCCTTGAACTAGTTTATGTGGCTTTGGTTAAGATATCTCCTACTTGGAAAAATCTTTGAACATTTGAGGATGTGGTATCGAAAAGGATTGATCAATTCTATGTATAAGAATCCATGCTTTCTCAAAACTTGTTGATTAAATCTTGGATCGCTCCTGGTGGAATATCAAACGATTACCCTATCCTTTTAATAATAAAAATTAATGAGGAAAATCCCTTGTGCCCTTTCAAGTTTGAATACTCCTAGTTAAAAGTAGATGAATTTAGGAAGATTGTGGAAGAAAAATAGACTCATATAAGTGACATTGAGCAATATCCATATATGCTACAATTTTCTAATAATCTAAAGCATCTTAAATAAAAAAATCAATCTATGGAACAAATCATATAAGAAAAATCAAGAAGCGACACTTAAAGACATTGAGACCAAAATTTTTGACATTTTTCTCTCAAATGTTTAAGAAGTATTCTTAGGGGAGGAGTTAAATTTCTTAATATCCCTTAGGGCTTCCATGAGGAATCATCTGGCATGGGAAGAGGATTTCTTGTGACAAAGTTTTAGAGCTATATGGATCACTGAGGGTGATGATAACACGAAACATTTCCCACCATTATGCTTTTGGAAAAATACAAATTAAATTTGGAAAATTCAAAATTAGGATGGGGATTTGGTTCACTCTTTCAAGGAAAATGAGGAAGTTAGAAAAAATCTCTTTAGGAATATTTTCACAGATCCTCAAGAATGTCTAATACTTGAAATGTTGGAAGCTCTAGACCTATTCCCACAAGCTATGAATAAAGTTATGAAGGCAAAAGTCTCTGAATATAAAGTGCTTGGTGCTTATCTTTTATCCACAAGCGGAAGAGTCCCGACCCAGACAAATCCACTGTTGAATTTTATATGGATTTTTATGATTTGCTAAAAAATGATACCTTGAAAGTGGTTAGAGAATCACATCACAATGGATTTGTGCATGGATATTTAAAGTCTATGTTTGTTTGCCTTATCATTAGAGAAATTTTGAGGTCTAAAATGGGCCTCAAAACAAAAATGTACAACCAAAATCAACTTTATAAGAACCAGTGGGATTCAAGATGATGATGTCTACCATGGGGAATGTTTCAACATTTTTGGAATAAAAAAGTAAAAATATTAAAAAATAACAAAATAAAAAGCTATTTTTTCAAATTGTATTTTCAACTTATCTCCTTACGTTTTTACTCAAATTTCGAGCATGAGCACTGGTTGGATGCATAATTTAATTCCTCATCCAAGGAGTACCCATGTTGCATACTTTTGATGGACCCTGCTACCCATAATCACATTTTTCATGTAGTGGCCTGTCGAAAGTATGCAACATGAGTACTCCTTGGATGAGGAATTAAATTCTACATCCAACCAATGCTCCCGCTCGAAATTTGAGTAAAAACATAGGGAGATAAATTGAAAATACAAGTTGAAAAAGTAGTTTTTCCCTCTTATATAATTTTATGATGTAATCTAATCTTATCTTATTATTTCCAATATTATTTTATAATATTCCTTAGGAGGTCCATTATAGATCTCAAAATTTCTTTAATGTCCCCAAAAGTAGGAGGGTTGGTATTTTTGGGATTTTCACCCTATTTCGTGTTGTAATGTGATCTGTAAATCAATTACAAATATCATATCAATAAGAATTAAATTGTTTCTTAGTGACATTATATCTGATGAACATTTTGGATTCCTATAAAACCAACAAATTCACAACTTAGTGACATTAGGATACAAAATTATATGTTCTATAAAGTCTCACAACATTCTAGCCATCACCATGAAGATTGACCTCTCCAAGGCATGTGATCATGTGGCCTGGACATACACTAGGTCGTTTTGATTCAAATTGGGATTAACTTGAAAACCATGAATTGGATCACAGGATGCATTTAATTGGTCTCATTTGTTTCCTTATTAATGAGTGCCTTTCCCCATTTTTCAAAGCCTCAAGGGGACTTATATAGGGATGCCCCTTGTCTCCCCTTATTTTCTTCTTCGTAGTGGAGCCTCTGAGTAAAGTGAGTCAAAAACCCATAACCTAATATGTTTTGAGACGAGTAAAAATTTCAAATCATATGGAAATATCTGCCCTTCTCTTCATGGATGAAATCCTCATTTTTCTAGGTGGTTCTTGTTGTAAAATGTAATTACGTTCGGTCTTCGTAATGACATGTAGTTGTGACTTTTGTAAATGATGAAAATAAGAGAATACCATTATTATTATTGTAAGGATTGCTTCATGGGTTTCATGAGCAATAGAATTTATTTGTTAGTGGCTCCCACTGAGAGCAGTAGGATTTATCATTGAGTCAAAGAGTCAATTCCATGTATGAAGATCTCTTCTTGAGCATGTTTCAATTGTATATGAGTCTATATAGCCCTCTAATGACAATCAAATGATCCTCTCTTCATGTGATCTTCAAAGAGGATTAAACAAACTCATGTCGGCTCATAGTTTGAGTACACACCCGTTCGTTGCACATGTCATCTTCTTATATAGTTGAACTACTATATATACAAGGCTAGGGTCATCGTAGAAGACATATTTTAGAGTTTGGATTCCTTTGATATTTTTGGAGGGTAACTATAGTCAATATTTCAGATGATGGCAGAGAGAAGTTCATATGGGTCTCTTTATGATTTCGGGTAAACAATAACAGAAAAAAATTTAGATCACCTCTGTTTTGGATATCCTACTCGGTGAAGGCAATAGTTCAAAGAATACAATTTTGTGATAAAGGGAATTCAAATCCCTCTTGGGTACATATCACAATAATAGAGAGGAAGAGATTGGTGTATGTATAAGATCAAAGTTCGGTGTCTTGGAAGGAGTCACAGTTCTGTATCATGAAGATCATTAAGAACCTACAGTTCAGTACTATGCCATAGTGATTCGGTATATCTCACAGTGAAGAAGCATTCAAGAAGAGGATCACTAGTATGTGACTATCCCTTCGTGATATTATGTTGAAGAAATTCACGGTACTATCTTAGACATAAGGATTCAATTCTACTGCTAGAGGAAGAGGAGTATTAAAATGACCTCAGTTTGATATAACAATTTGATATAACTACATGACGACTGTGATCTCATATTATGAAAGATCTGAAGTAGAAGGAATCGAGAAAGGATGAATGAGAAAATGGAAGAGGACTTGTGTCTTAGTCTTGGAGAGGCTACTAGGTCAAGGGTCTTGGTCTTGGTATTCATCAATTGGAATCTCTATAAGAATAATTTGTGCGAATTTTCCTCTCAAGGAGTGAGAGGTTTTGGCATTATATCCTACATGTTGTTTCTCTTGTCTATTTATGTTCATGCATTGGTTACTATTTGATGAATAAGAACACTAATAATCTAACAAGAAGAAGATCTTAATCTAAAGAAGTAAAAATCATTCACAAGAAGTCACTAATAGAAGAGAAATCACCTAATGCTAATGACCTAGATTTATCAACATGGTATCAGAGCTAAGGTGTCAAAGTCAAGAAAAGGGCATGCAATCAAAGATACACTCAAGGATCAAGTTTCAAGAATGACATCAAACAAGTTGAAGGACATCAAAGTGAAAGTTCAAAGAGATACATTCAATAATCAAACCTAGATCAAATAAGAAGGTCTACTTCAGAATAAGTCTTGGGATCATCAAATAATCGAGGCCAAAAACCTTATTTCTACTTAAGGCGAATAGATCTACAAATCAAAGCAGCTAGAAGTTTACGCTAGAAAAAGTGTTGGATCCTATAATCATCATCAAAAGACCACAAAGGACCTCATCAAGTTATGAAGGTAGCTTGAAATACTTCAAAGACAAAGATCACACCATCTTGAAGAAACTCGAAACCCTAGAAGTATTTCTGATCTGCACTCATTCACTACCTAAGAAGTCGAAGTATCTTGAAGGCGAGAAGACATTATCATCATATTCAAAATATATAAGGAAAGCTCCCTACCATTGTATCAAGGATCCCCTCAACCTTGAAGAAGATCATCTGAGGAAGCATCAAAACATCCTCATCAATCACCATCAACGAAGGAAGTTAGATCTAAAGGCATTGACATCATAAAAGGAGCAATCTCCTTTATTGAAGAAGGACTTTTCATTTGGAAGAAGATCATCCAAAAGGAGCACTAATAAAACTTATTCAACCACCATAAAAGTGATCAAGTTGAAGATTTCATCTTCACTTTTCAAGTAAGTATCTTTCATTCTATAATCAAATTTGGTAACGTGGCTTTGTTTTGCAAGGAGATCTATAAGCTAGATGGGTCACCAAAATTCCTTGCATGGAAAAGGAGGATAGACATAGTCCTCGAAGAAAGTGAAGTCATTGAATATATTAATTAAAAGGTCTCCTCTGAATAAATGAAAAGAGATTCTTATGAAAATTCCCCTGATATAGCAGTATTGGAGACATCAAAGAGTTAGTATATGATAAGCTAGTAGAACTATTCTATAAATTTGCGCTCAAGAAAGGCCACATCACTTAAATATGATCTACACAAATGAATGTATTAAAGGATATAGGGGTATCTTCATAAGATCTCAATTGAAATATCTGGGAGAGATAATCATCATTGTTCTGAATGCACTAACTAATGAACAAGGTAACAATGTATATGAGGATAAGAAGGCTATCCCATTCAACAACTTGTGGTTTATATGCAAGATAGAAGAAGACAAGTTGAGGGAAAATGCATTTAGACATTTTTCTAAGGGAAAGAACATAACCAATATTCAATGCTATGATAACTACAAGAAAGATTGTCATCCAGGACAAGTCTCCCAGACTCCCAGAAGAAGTCATCCAGGACAAGTCTCATCATACATCAAGTAAAAAAGAAACATCTGTTGGATAGGGATATGCAAGATCCTCTGATGGAATCCTCATTAGAGGATTCACTAATCTAGAGTGGAAGAAAGTGTTTCATCGGGAAATCCAACATGTGGAATTCATGGGATGATGGTATGATGACATATGAAGCAGATCAAGGGGTCGAAGCTCTTTTCAATCAAGGAAGCTACTGAAAGAAGACTAGACGACCTAAAGGTAAATGAGTTATGTATGATTGTATTCAATATTATAAATTCATGTTGTATGGTTGCAAGTAACATGGATATTTACTCGATTTTGAGAAGCATGATCAAAGGAAAGGAATCTCTCCCTATGAAATGTTGTTATAAGGCATGGGTCGCACTAGATGAAATCAACATAATGTGTCCTCATATGGAGTATGAGGTGGTTGTCTGCAGTTGAGGAACTTTGAATGGAATATCTTGAGAATATCATGTGTGAAGAAAGGAAGGTAGAGATCATGAGATATGCAACCATGGTAAAGGAATAAACGTCCAAAAGACCAATAATATTTGACTAGGAAATCTCTTGGAAAGATACGAAGACTCTGATGGAAGTTTGAAAAAGATGGAGACCCTTGAAAATGGATATCTTTGGGATATATGTCAACATGTATGTAGGGTGCTAATGCACACTAGAAGATGTCATGATAAAAGACCGTCACAAAGGTAATTTTGATTTAAGTGTTCATTTCTTATTTTTGAACAAACCTCTGGATGGGCTTATGCAGAATTTCCAAAGGGAAGTAGAATTGCATGAAGCAAGGCCAAATGAAGACTAATGTATTACTTTATGATGAAAGGAATAATTAGATGGCTGACCCATGGATGAAAGTGATGGGTGGTCTGTGCCCTATGAATAAGCCACAAAAGATAAAGACTCCTTGACAAATAAATCCATGACATCGAAGGAAGGAGCTCTTCGGGAAGCTAGTTGAAGAGCTGTTATAGGTCCCTAATTAAGAGGGAGCCTGAAAACAAGTTTTTAAATTGGAAGAAAATTGGAAATTCCTAAGCCAAGAGGGAGTTTAGGAATTGATATGTTCTCCCTAATTGAGAGGGAGAGATAGACATCATTTTGGTCTTCACCTAGGAAGATAAAATGGAGGATTGGGTAAACATCTAGCATATAATGCTCTTTGAGGATGAGAAGGGAACCCAAGATAAGAGTAGTCATAGCGGATCAATGTTCTTTGAGGAATAACTACCCAAGATAAGAATAATCCAAAAGTAGGTCATACTCTGTGAACACCCGGGTGGAGTGTGTACCTCGAGAGACAATAATTATGGTGTCTATGAATCAATTGTCTCACCAACATTGTGCTTTGATCATGTTGATAGAGTTGTTAATCAAGGCCTTGCTATGTGGCAATGCTGGTTGATATGATGCTAGACGTATGGTTTACCAATTCAATTCTTCTTATGAGAAATTCTTCAGATTGAGAGTGACCAAGTACCATTATGAACACCTCCCTAGTTAAGAGGGAGCATTGTAAAATGTAACTAGGTTCGGTCTTCATAATGACATGTAATTGTGACTTTTGTAAATGATGAAAATACAAGAATAAAATTATTATTATTGTAAGGATTGCTTCACGGGTTTCATGAGCAAGAGATTTTATTTGGTGGTGGCTCCCATTGAGAGCCTTAGGATTTATCATTGAGTCAAAGAGTCAATTTGAGCATGTGTCAATTGTATATGAGTCTATATAGCCCTCCAACAACAATCACATAGTCCTCTCTTCATGTCAACTTCAAATATGTTGTCTCTAATTTTGAAGACACACTCATTCGTTGCACATGTCGGCTTATTATATAGTCGAAATACTATATATACAAGGCTAGGGTCATTGCAGAAGACACAATTTAGAGTTTAGGTTCCTCTAATATTTTCAGAGGGTAACTACAGTCAATAGTTTAGATGATGGAAGAGAGAAGTTCGGATGGGTCTCTTTATGATTTCGGGTAAATAGTAACATAAATGAATTTGGATGACCTCTGTTTTGGATATCGTATTCAATGAGGGAAATAGTTCGAAGGCTACAATTCTGTGATAAACGGAATTCCGATCCCTCTTGGGTACATATCATAGTGATAGCGAGGAAGAGATTGGTCTCTGTAGTCACAATTCCGTATCATGAAGATCATTAAGAAAATATAGTTCAATATTATGCCACATTGATTCAGTATATCTTATAGTGAAGAATCATTCAGGAAGAGGATCACTAGTATGTGACTAGCCCTTTGTGATATTGTGTTGAATAAAGTCTCGGTACTATCTCAGACATAAGGATTCGATTCTATTGTTGGAGGAAGAGGAGTATTACAGTGACCTCAGTTTGATATAAATACATAACGACAATGATCTCATATGATGAAAGATCTGAAGTAGAAGGAACTGAGAAAGGATGAATGAGAAGATGGAAGAGGAATTATGTCTTGGTCTTGGAGAGGCTACTAGGTCAAGGGTCTTGGTCTTATTATTCGTTAATTGGAATCTCTATAAGAATAATTTGTGTGAGTTTTCCTCTTAAAGAGTGAGAGGTTTTGGCCCTGGTTCATAGCCAACATGCTGTGTCTCTTGTTTATTTATGTTCATGCATTGGTTATTGTTTGATGAAGTAGAACACTAATAATCTAACAAGAATAAGATCCTAATGTAAAGAAGTAAAAAACATTCACAAGCAGTGATTAGTAGAAGAGGAATCAGCTAATGATAATGCCCTAGATTTCTCAACAATTCTCCCCCCTAATATTTTAGATATGAAAAATAATTTTCTAAGGTTTGAAATTGTCACAAGGATGAAGCTTAATGAGGATAAGTCATCGATCTCATTTGGAAACATTTAAGACTCAGTCGAGGTTTTGATTGATCACATTTTTTATTTTCAGTGAAAAGAATTGAAGGAGGGATTTAAGTACTTGGGTTTCTTTTTGAAGCCAAATGCATCTAAAGTTGTAGACTCAAAATGGATGATTAAAAAAGTAGGTGCTAGAATATCCATTTGGGCCAACAGGGTCCTTTTAATAGGTGCTCATTTGATTCTAGTAAAGTCTATGTTGAGAGCATACCCATCTGTTGGACTTTGATATTGGCTATCCCTAAAGGTATTATAAATAAAATGCATGAGCTAAGCTTCAGGTTCTTATGGGTTGGAGGTTGGTCCTTAGAAGGTTTTCCATCGGTTAAGTGGACTGTTATTGCAAAACCTAAGCTCTTTGGTGGTTGGGGTGTAAAGAAGCCAAATCTCTTTTGTATATCTCCAACAACAAAGAGTCTATGATGAATCTTAAACAATCAATCACTTTGGAGAAAATCAATGAGAAAATCACTTTGCAGGGAAGGATGTAATTGATTAGATTAGGGACCCCAAGAAATCTGTAACTAACTCTTCTATTGTGTGGAATTATCTTCCTATCATTGTCAAATGGATTGCTTGGAAGGTGGGTGGTGGCAAGAGTATTAGAATTAGCATGGACCCATTGGTTTGTGCTGGAGATATATATAGATTGTTCAACAATACCATTGCAAATTTTCATTATGTATGTGTTTAATCTCTAGCATATGCTCGAGCTCAATTTCCTTATGGAGTTGGAATGGGTGGGAATTTACTACAGTCATAGGCCTGACAAATGAAGAAGCATGAAAATGACATACATATGTGGATTGTTTAATTTCCTCAATGATTCAACTATCATATGAGGATGAGGACTTCCTTATATGGACGAAAAACCCATCCACTGGTTAATTCTCTACTAAATTGATGTATCAAACACAATTTGAAGTTTCCTTATCTAGGGAGTCTTGTTGGTGGTGGAAGTATTTGTGGAAGCATAATGGTCTTTTAAAGTGTAATATTGTCCAAAGGTTGGTCCTTTAAAGTGTAAGATCTCCTTGTGGTTTGCCTTGATCATTACATTGAGATTAATATAGATTGCTCAAAGCAATTATGTGTGTGTTAAATAATGTTTGCGCTCCAAATTTAACATGGTATCAGAGTGGCTCTGGACTTGAATCCCTCTTGAGAGGGCCCAAGGATATGGAAAGAGTAGTATCTAGTGTGTTGTTTGTAGTAGTAGTTTGTTCATCATCTTATGAAGAGGAGCTTAAGAGCCATGTCCCTTTAGAGATACTTGACCCTAAGGAGGAGATTTTGGTTAAAAGGGTCAAGGAATAGAATAAAATAGACTCTAAGGTTAAGAATAAGAGCTCCAATCATTGGACCAAAACCCACTCAAGTTTCTCGCAAATTCTTCCTCCCCATGATGTTGTCCCCCACCCCACCCTCAGACTTGTCCTAAGATTAATCCATTTTAATATGTAAAGCCATGCAAAATTTGCTGGAAAAGGTGGCGAAAGATTGGTGAAAGGTTGATTTTGAATATGTGACAGTGGAAACTTTAACAACCATAAGAGGGCATGTCCACACCACCATACTATATTCTTTAGACACATGTAAGACTAAGTACAAGGTAAAGGTATATGATATTTATCATCAGTAGCATAGAATTTGACAGTTAGTGAGGTTTGAAAGGAAGAAGAATATTGGGAGATGATTGGGAAAAAAATCTCTTGTAGATAGGTTGAGAATCTCTGAAGACAAGAAGTGATCTTGGACTACTATAAGGATTTTCCTTAACCCACAAATTAACTTTGGGTGGTGCAGTGATATGCATCCATGGAAACCTATTTTTGTTGTCTGTATTGAACAAATTTGATTAGTTAAAGAAATTATCTATTGCTAATGCTAGAGTTTTGTCTTTGGATAATTGCATAGTAAGGAGCAAAAGAAGATATCAGATACTAATTACAAATTGAAGAAAAAATTAAGGAAGAAATCACCAGATCAGATTCCCATGCAAGGAATCTTACTGGTTTATGACAACCATTGAAGAGATACCTTGTATGCTCATTGTTTGAGATTTTGGATCAAAATGAAGTGTAGATGTGGTGAAAATAGCAAGCCATGTGTCAATTCAGGGCTTAGATGCTTAACCTGTGATAATTTCAGTGAGACTATAGTAAAACTATGAGTATTATGATGCAAATGGGAAGGTGCTTGATGGTCGAGATCCATCAGATCCAAAATTGAAAATGAATGCATCATGGGCGCCAACAAAGTAAATCAATTGAAGCTCTTTATTAAAAATTGCAATAGTATTATCGCCTATTGGATTGTGCCCCATAGCTAATTGTTTTTTTAAGTTCATCTTCCTCAAGTTTGGAAATTGTATACTCTCGGTGGGATTCAAAATTGTGATCTTGTTTATGTTAAGTATCACCTACATGAGTGATGTTAGGTATTGAGGTTGATGGAAAAGATATGGATGGCATGGTTATTACCCAACTAACATGGTAGTCATCATGGAAGAAGTGATGATTGATGGCAATGAAAACTAAAGGTGTATCTGACCAACCTATGTTAGGAATATGCCATGAGATATATTTGGTGTCGAAATCAAAGATCCCTTGAAGAAGAATAGTTGTTTGAAGAAAATTACGTGAATCATTTGTGGCTAATGATAAATTTAGTGGTTGTTTCAAGGACATTATCAAGCACACACACTTCTTGGACATGGTCACGAAGGACATCCTTATTTTGATTGAAGATTCTGGGAATATCCAGGAATATGAGGGCCAAGAGAGAGGTCAATTGTTGCTAGAGGAGAAGGTATCAGGGTCATGACCAAGTGGAAGAATTTGGGTGATTGATAATTGTTGCAATTATGGCGATGAAAATAAAAGCATGAAACAACCAAGTTTGTATGATGGAGATTTGGAAGTAATAGTAAAGATTGGGGTCAAAGAGAGCTGGATAGAATCAAGGAGATCAAGAACATTTGTAGATTTATGCTCAATTGTTGCCACTATTGCGAGGGATTGATCCCGCCATCACAAAGGTGATATCCATAATGTGTAAGGGAATAAGTGAAGATGAATACATGCTAAATTGTTGAACCAATGTGCTACAAAGGGAATTTTGTAATCATATTTGTAATAAAGGAGGAGAAGCTTAAATAAATTATTCACAAGAAGGAGACCTATGTGACTCCACCAATGTTGACTCTAGAAATCTTCAATCATGATAAAGTGGAATGTGTTTTTGAATTTATCTAGAGTTAGGAAGAGAAGAATGTTGAGCTATATCAACTCAGTAAGGTAATGAAATTTGTTAGAATTGATTACTATTTTGTGCTTGGAAACTCCAAATAAGAACAAGTTAATGTTGATACTCATAAGGGAAGAATCACTCTCCAAAAGCCAACCCAAAAACTGACCAGGTGCTTGTGGAATGAGGTAAATATATAGGAAGGAGAGGTAGTTCATGAATTCTTATCCATTTACCAATCTAGGCTTGAGATCCACCTTTGATGGAGGGATAGGATCAAAGGATAAGTGGTGACAACTCCAATGTGGGGATGGATAGGACCCGAATGATTTATCCAAGGTAAGTAGTTCTAACAACTTCTGGAAACTCCTAGAAGGTGAAGCTTCTGTAATCCCGATCATTCTCCTGGATTTATAGAACCAACGTAGGTGCAAAGGGGAGCAACCTGCTAGTGACCAACACAGGCAACAATGGAGAAACCCATTGGAGAACGCACCCTAGTAGGCTTACAGGGAGTGTTGGACCTCAAACTGGCTTAGATGATGCAATTTAGGGATCAAATTATAGGAAATGAAAGGTACATGCTTAGGGATTTGTGAAATATGGTGACAATGGAGAATAGGATGTTGATTGATCCCATTAGGAGGTTCACTGATCGGATGTGACAAAATGGCCTATAAAATAATGCCCCCTAAAGCGCAAAGTCAAATATGATGACTAATGACTGAAGTGCTTTACCTTGTGACAAGTAGGGATCAAGGACAACCTGTGAGATTCATCTGTTAGAATACATTTACAACATACCATCTTTGTATGCTGAGGAAGGCATATCCATACTAAGCTCATAAGCTAACATAACATGTACAATGATCAAACAATGAGTCCACAGATGCAATTGGTGGACCCATGACTGTATGACTTTCAATATGATCATGGCCACCATACATTGTGATCTATGTATAATCTTGAAATATCAGTCCGGATGGATGAAACTAGATCCGAGGTCTTTTATCTCGTTCACACGACCAATCAAAGTACGAGTCTAACCATGTGAATCAATGAGCCAGAGTCAAACATGGTAGACACCATATGATTACCAAATAATGATATAAGCCATTAATAAACGCGAAAGAAACCACCAATGATGTTAATGGTTCTCAAGGTACCATAGTACAATCCATATGGTGTGAATAAATGAACTGATGTCGAATACCACCTAGAATCTTTCAGTCAAAGGCCATTGATGTAAACCTATAGCCGAGAGCGAGGAAACTTTCCATTGATGTATTGAAGCACCAAGGTAACCAAGGGGTGTTTCTAAGTCAGCTTCTTGGATGATGTGCTGATGTTGATAGGAAGTGACCTGTCGCAAGAGGGCCTTGATGTATCCCCCATAAACGACATGAAACAGGTATGATGATTGAGACAGAGTGATCATAATGATGCTGACATGGAACTGGATCAGGAAATGAAAACATGAAATGAAGGTTTAAGAGTATTTTAGTGGATATCAACTGAATGACTTCTCTTGAACACACTGACGACTCTGAATGGAGTTGGCAGCATTGACCCAAACTGACATGGAGACTCTAAAAATGGTATGATAACCAAAATATAAGTAGATTACCCAACCCAACAACCACAAAGATGAAGTGGAAGAGTGTCATGTTCAAGGGAGACTCACTACCATTAGAAAAATGGAATCCCTTGTTTTCCCAATTTCCCCAACCATACTGGTTAGTACCTCTTTATTTTTTAACAAGCTTGAGGAGGATAGCATATGCTTGATCTGTAAGTTCATCCTTTGGGTGAACCCCTTTGAGTATATTTAATGAACCCTGAGAAGGAGTGGTTCGACCTTGTCATGTTTGACAATTCCATCATTGTTTGATGTTTTTATGAGTCCAACGAAGGTAAAAATCAACATCCTTTTCATGTTTAGAGAGTTTGAAAAATAGGTGGAAAATAAAACTCCAATTGTCCCTTTTTGTAGGTAGTCCTTTAGTTCGAAAGCATAGAAAACAATACCCAAGAGAACCTCTTAGCTATGTTTGACTAAGGTATTCCTTTTTCGTAGCTAGTCTATCTCAGTCTGAAAAAGGGTTAAACTTATACTGAGAAGACATATTTTCATTTACTTTTATGAGTTCAAAAAGACAAGTGCTCGACAATATTTTCATATTTTTGGAGTTTGAAAAGAGCTGAAAGAGGACTCCCCCTGGAGGAATGAGTGGTATAAAGGGTAGCAATTGGTTTAGGTCATTATGGAGCTTCTCAAAACACGCAAAGGTCAAGAGGCTAGCTAATAATGCCACTCATTGCAGTGGTTCCTCAAGAAAGGGTAAAAAACACCAAGTGAAAGCATATGATCAGCCAAGTAGATGGTGATGATGAAATGAGAAAACCAAGGATCATTTGGCAAAAACAGGCTGATAAAAATGGAAATCACGAGAGTTAAAATGGGAATAGTTTCATTTATAAAGAATCTTGAAACATGGGAAAATATGCTTGAAATTGGTTTCATTTTTACGCAAGCTTGAAACATGGGAAACTATGCTTGAAAGTGGTTTCATTTTTACATAAGCTTGAAATAGAGAAAAAATGTGCTTGAAATAATTTTGCATGCCCCCAAAATAATGACTCAATTCGAGGTACATGCCCCCCCAAGCTTCATTTCATACACCTAAGTAGACTATTAAGTACTAACAGATGGATGGAATGAAGGTTCATTTACGAGATCAAGTGAAAGAATCAACCTGGAATTTATGATATCTAATCAAAGACTTGAATTGGAAGGGGATTTGTTTCATTTTTTAATGAGCTTGACATAGGAAAATAACTATGCCCATGACACCTTGTTTTATTTTTTAATGAGCTTGACACAAGACAAGGAACTCTGCTCAAGGAACCTTGTTTCATTTTTTAAGGAGCTTGACACAAGAAAAGGAACTCTGCTCCAAGGAACCTATTTCGTTTTTTAATGAGGTTGACATAGTAAAAGGACTATCCTCATAGACCTTGTTTCATTTTTTAATGAGTTTGACACAAGAAAAGGAACTCTTCTTTGACAACTTGTTTCATTTTTTAACGAGCTTGACATAAGACAAGGAACATTGCTTTGAAACCTTGTTTCATTTTTTAACGATCTTGACACAAGACAATGAAATTTTCTCCGAGGACCTTGTTTCATTTTTTAAGGAGCTTGACACAAGACAAGGAACTCTGCTCTGAGGACATTTTTCATTTTTTAGGGAGCTTGACACAAGACAAGGAACTCTGATCTGAGGACCTTGTTTCATTTTTTAAGGAGCTTGACACAAGAAAAGGAACTCTGCTCCAAGGACCTTGTTTCATTTTTTAATGAGCTTGACACAAGACAAGGAACTCTGCTCTAGGACCTTGTTTCATTTTTTAATGAGCTTGACACAAGACAAGGAACTCTGCTCTAGGACCTTGTTTCATTTTTTAACGAGCTTGACACAAGAAAAGGAACTATGCTCCAACAATTTGTTTCATTTTTTTTACGAGCTTGACACAAGAGAAGGAACTCTGCTCCAATACCTTGTTTCATTTTTTAACGAGTTTGACAGAAGACAAGGAACATTGCTCCAACACCATGTTTCATTTTTTAATGAGCTTGGCACAAGACAAGGAACTCTGCTTCGAGATTAGATCACAATCTCCAAGAGACCATGGCTTCCAATAGGTTCTCATCAGATGGGAGAACAATGCTTTGGAAGGGATCAAAGGATCCAATGGATAGATCAGATTTTGGTGCCCTAGTAAATGATGCACTATATCACCTACTAGATCATCAGTAGATGCGAACATGGAACAGGTTGCCACATAATTAATTTGTGGCAGGGGAGATACCACTTGCATATAAGGAGCATTTAGGGAAGATGGTTTTTTGTGAGTCAAATTAGGACCAACAAACAAAAGCTGGTCAATAGTCACTTCCTTCATACGAGAATCACATTACATGAAAGAACGAAGAGACAAGAGCTCCCATGACATAAACATAGTCATGCCTAAGGAGTAAATTAAAATCCAAAGGGCCTTGGACTACCATCACATCGATATAGGCAGTATTTCCTCCAAAAGTAATAGGAAACTTAGGAAGGGTCCCTAATGATTGACTGGTTCCTCTGTTAAAAGCCAACATATTCTGTGTAACAGGCATAAAAGGCAGAGAATCTAACAGTTTCCAAGTAGTTGAGGACATAATACTAACATATGCACCCTCATCTATGATTGTGCTAGGCACAACCACATTAGAAGCATGTACTATCATCTGGAAGGGCACATAAGAAGGAAGATGATATCCTACCATTCAAACAAAGGAAGTGCCCATACTACTTGGAGGGGGTGCCGTGGAAACGGGAGAACTGCCCCATTGTGCTATGGAATGGGAGGATTGCTCTCCAGTTCTATGGGAATGGGAGAACTATCCCCGAGTTCATTGGAACTTGAAAAAATGAGAAGAACCTGAGCGGCATGAAGTTCACTCTCTATAGGAAGGGTACGATTAAATCGAAGGTGGAACTAAGTTAACCATTTTCTCAACCAATGGTTAGTCGAGAAAAAACTCATGGGATTCACATTCAAAGAGAGTGGAATTGATGGGGTTCAGATTGTAGAATTTTGTAGAATTTTCCTACAAATTAACTAGCTCTGATACCATGTAGAACTTTTTATACAAATCATCTAGTTGTGATACCATGTAGAAATTTCCCACCTGTAGATCACCTGGTAATGCAATGCAATAAAGCAAAACACTTGATCTACTTCTACAAACAATTTAGCAGAAGCTTAATCAACCATGAGCAACATCAATAAGAACACATATAACTGATAAGAAGGAATCAATCACACATA